>CAAKMY010080616.1:0-43407 GCA_901111285.1 Corrigiola litoralis | reverse complement strand
TTTGGGAGCTCGAGATCGAGACGAACCTTGGAGGATCAAGCTCGATAGCACCGCAAGCTTGTAAGTTAAATGTGTGATTTACTTACTTTAAGCTTTAATTCATGTATGCACATAAACAAGATCTTGGGCATGATTAGTTTTATTAGCTAATCATAATTAGTAGGACTAATCATAGGTTTAGGAAACCTACAATAAATTGGCAAAAAGTAGCATTGTCTTAGCCCGAAACATTGGTTTTGTCCATTGTGCACATGGTCGAATCGAGCGCTTCACACACCGTAAAACTATAAAGACGAAGGAATTACATTGCCATATGCTACAATTATGCACCAATGGACACTAGGAGCATGCTTGGTCACTTTCGGGATATTTTCAGGAAAAGCAAAAATCGACCCAAAAAGCCGGTTTTTGTGGACTATAACCCACGAAAAAACCTCGTTTCGGCTCCGAAATGGAATTGGACGAAAATTGACGGGAGGTATACTAGACACATATAATGGTTAATGAAACAATAAAATTGGCAAAAAGTAGCATAGTCATAGCCCGAAATATCGGTGTTGTCCACTGTGCACATGGTAGAATCTAGCGCTTCAGACATCGTCAATTATAAAGACGAAGGAATGACATTGCCATATGTTATAATTATGCACCAATGGACCTTAGGAGCATGCTTGTCACTTTCGGGACATTTTCAGAAAAATCAAAAATCGACCCAAAAAGCCGGTTTTTATGGACTATAACCCACGAAAAAACCTCGTTTCGACTCCGAAATGGAATCGGACGAAAATTGACAGGGGTATCCTAGACACATATAATGGTTAATGAAATAATAAAATTGGCAAAAAGTAGCATAGTCATGACCCGAAACATCAGTTTTGTCCACTGTGCACATGGTAGAATCGAGTGCTTCACACACCGTAAAACTATAAAGACGAAAGAATGACATTGCCATATGCTACAATTATGCACCAATGGACCCTAGGAGCATGCTTGGTCACTTTCAGGACATTTTCAGGAAAATCAAAAATCGACCCAAAAAGCCGGTTTTTGTTGACTATAACCACGAAAAAACCTCGTTTCGGCCCCGAATGAAATTGGACAAAAATTGACGGAAGGCATCCTACATACATATAATGGTTAACGTAAAAAGAAATTTGGTAACCACGTCGCCTAGCCATAGCCTGAAAAATTGGTTTTAGCCATTTTGCACATGTTCGAATCGAGCGCTAGACACTCCGTAAAACTATCAAGACGAAAGAATGGCGTTGCCATATGCTACAATAATGCACCAATAGACCCTAAGAGCATGCTTGGTCACTTTCAGGATATTTCCCGGAAAATCTAAAATTGACCCAAAAAGCAAGTTTTTGTGGACTATAACCCTCGAAAAAACCTCGTTTCGGCTCCGTAATGGAATCGGATGAAAATTGACGGGAGGTATCCTAGACACATATATTGATTAATGAAACAAAAAAATGACAAAACGTAGCATAGTCGTAGCTCGAAATATCGGTTTTGTTCATTGTGCACATGGTCGAATCGAGCGCTAGACACACCGAAAAATATTAAGACGAAGGAATGACATTGCGATATGCTACAATTATGCACCAATGGACCCTAGGAGCATGCTTGATCACTTTCGGGACATTTCTCGAAAAATAAAAAATCGACTCACAAGCCCGGTTTTTGTGGACTATAACTCACAAAAAAACCTCGTTTCGGCCGTGAATAGGAATTGGACAAAAATTGGCGGGGGGCATCCTAGACACATATAATGGTTAATGGACTAAGAAAATTGGTAAAAAAAGTCGCCTAGCCATAGCCTAAAACATTGGTTTTGTCCATTACGCACATGCTCGAATTGAGCGCTAGACACTTCGTAAAACTATTAAGACGAAAGAATGGCATTGCCATATGCTACAATAATGCACCAATAGTCCCTCAGAGCATGCTCCTAGGGAAAATAAAAAATTGACCGAAAAAGCAAGTGTTTGTGGACTATAAACCACGAAAAAACCTTATTTCGGCTCCATAATGGAATCGGACAAAAATTAGCAGGAGGTATCCTAGACAGATGTAATGGTTAATGGAACAATAAAATTGGCAAAGAGTAGCATAGGCATAGACCGAAACATCTGTTTTGTCCATTATGCACATGGTGGAATCGAGCGCTAGACACACCGTAAAACTATCAAGACGAAGGAATGCCATTGCACTATGTTACACTTATGCACCAATAGACCCTAGGAGCATGCTTGGTCACTTTCGGGACATTTCACGGAAAATAATTAATAATCGACCCAAAAAGCTGGTTTTTGTTGTTTATAACCCATGAAAAAACCTCATTCGACTTTGAAATGGAACCGGAAGAAAATTGGCATGAGACATCCTAAACACATATAATGGTTAATGGAAAAAGAAAATTGGCAATATGTAGTCTAGGTGTAGCCTGAAACATCGGTTTTGTCCATTATGCACATGGTCGAATCGAGCGCTTCACACACCGTAAAACTATAAAGACGAAGGAATGCCATTGTCATATGCTACAATTATGCACCAATAGACCCTAGGAGCATGCTTGGTCACTTTCGGGACATTTCCCGAAAAATCAATAATCGGCCTAAAAAGCTGGTTTTTGTGGATTATAACCCACGAGAAAACCTCGTTCGACTTCGAAATGGAATCGGACGAAAATTGGCATGAGACATTCTAAACACATATAATGGTTAATGAAAAAAGAAAATTGGCAAAATGTAGTCTAGGCGTAGCTCGAAACGTCGGTTTTGTCCATTATGCAGATAATCGAATTTAGCGCTATACACATCGTAAAACTATCAAGACGAAAGAATGGCATTGCCATATGCTACAATTATGCACCAATAGATCCTAGGAGCATGCTAACCATCTTGAGTAGAATATTGAACATTCGGAGCCACACTTCAATCATCATTACTGGCCACAATAGAATACTTGAGGAACTAAATATTATGCAGGAGGGAGCCGTACAACACGAGTATATATTTTAGCATGAAATATGAGATTTTGTTAAACTTTAGTGATAAATGTCTTTTACAAAAGTGCATTTTTATTTTCGCTATAGGCCTTAAGTGTGCAAGATATTGGCGGTTGAAAATGATAACATAATACAAAGCCTTTGATAAGGTTAGTATACTGTGAGATGAGCCTTATAAGTTATAACGCATATATTTATAACCCTATGAGAGAATTCACGTATATATTAACCTCATGCTAGACTTGCCGATATAATAATAACAAGAATAATAGTTGTAATACCATAACATTATCTAATACATTTTTTTTGTGTGTGTGTAAGCCAGAAAGCAGGATTCTTGGGTGTGGAAGAAGCTTTCTTAACTTCGCGCAGTAATGCTGTGCTCCAAGTCAAGAATGATTATGAACTATTCGGAGATGAAGGTATCATGTGTCCTGGAACAAGGTAGTTTGGGAAAGGATGGCAGCTCCGAGACACTCTTTAATTGGTTGGTTAGCTCACGAGACTACGAGAGACTAGCAACAACTGATTCATGCCATAGAGAAATTAGTATTTGTAATGCCTACTTTTTCTGCGAATCCTCTTAGTTTGGTACATGAGCTGAAACGATTGCAAGATTACATGAATAAGACAGATTTGCCCGACAGATTTTGCAGAGCTCTGTTGTTGGCTTCTTGGTATGAAATTATGAATAATGGAGGGAGCATAACATGCGTAGACGGTAGAACGGTTGATCAAATTGTTTGTTGCATACAGTATACATCTTCTTATATATGGTATAAATTTCATACTTGTAGTTAAACTAGTGACGTTTTTATAAGTCGTGTGGGTGAGTTTCTTGCCGAGTATTGTGTGTTTTTTCGAGTATTGTGTGTTTTTTCTGTTGAGTTGAGGTGTCCATAGGGCAATACGGTAGGTATGCCTTGTTTTGCTCTATGATATTTTAGTTTATCCACATAGGATAATTATAATAACATAAACACTAATTTACTGATAATAAATTAATAATAGTAGTCTTTCTGTTTCATATGTAGGTTGACATGTGATTTTTAATACTATATGAAGTCAGATTTCAATTATCAGTAACTCAAAACATAATTGAGAAATTTATAAATTTATAATAACTAGTTTTGAAGTTTGTGCGATGCACGGGTCTCATTTACTGGTCATTTAAATTTGTCATTTAATTTATAAACATGTTTATTAGTCCTACTAAGAAACTCGTAAAGTATATTGTAATTATCTTGCTGTTTTAAAAATTCACAGATTTTTTTATCTTATCTGGAAAAATGGACTATATTCCCTTCATCAAATACTTAGTTATTAGAAAATTGTCTTATTATTTGGTTTTATAGTCATTTAAAAAGGCGTTTAATTAAGGAAAATTTGACGGGATTAATCAGAACTTAACCTCTTCACCCATTATTAATCCCAACTTCAGATAATCCCATATTAATCCTAACTTTTAGCCCCACATTCTACTATTGCACCCAATTGGTCGGAAAAAATAATTCGGCATAAGCCTGAAAAAATATTTCATTCATATTTTATGTTGCACCTGTCTCAATTAATAGTCACTTTTATTAGGGAAATTATTTGAGATACCCTTAAACTTTCACCATTTTTTAGGATACCCCTCACATTTGAACACTATTTATGCATGGAACCCTCGTGGTTGCCTTTTCTGAGCTTACAACATTTATCTAACACTGTTAGAGAAAACAGTTATTTATGTCTCTAAGCATAACTAACTACTTTTATATGATTTATCAGATTAAATACTCCCTTTGCCCCCTAAATAACAACTTACATTAGATGATGCGTGAACTACCTAAAATAGAGAGAGATATTTAACAGAACGGCACCGTTATCTCTCTAATTTAGGACAAATTAGGGTGATACTATAAACCATTCATTTACTATCTTGTTCATTAGATAATAGATAGTAACGCTGCAATATTCTCTCTAATTTAACAGAACGACACGGTTAAATATATCTTATTCATTTACTATCCCAACCCGACCCAGACCCACGTCTCCACAGTACGGTCTTAATAATGGTGGATGGTTATAGGGAGCTACGGAGGAGGGCGGTGGTGAGGTTTTAGGTGGACTTTATTGCGACGAAGAGGGACTGGGGATGAGGTATATGTATGGGCCAGATTTGAAAAGTGGGGTAGACGTCTGTGGGGGCGGGGGTGAATGGCAGTGAGCATGTGGTGGCGGTGGAGGGCAGTGAGCAGGGGTGGAGGTAGGGGCTTGGGGGGAAGAGGGAAATAGGAGAGAGGAGGAGAGAAATAAAAGGAAAAAGGAAAAAATGAGGTAATCCTCACCCTTCACGTTTGCCATATTCTAACTAACACGACGTCCTCTGTGTTTCGTTAAAAAAAAAAAAGAGAGAAAAACCAACCTCAATTAAGGGAAACATTGATAACGCTGAAACGTGGAGGGTACTATTAGAAAACTGCCAAACTTTAGGGGTACCTTAGATAATTACTCTTTTAGTTTTCAGTCTGCTTTTAAATCAGTTTTACCAAACATACCCTAGGTCTGTGCTATTCGCCTTGTTTTAACTTATTTATTTTATCTTTCTTTAAAACTTACTTTCTTATTTCTATCTTTTTTTTGCCACATCAAATTGAATTAACTTAGCCCATTAAGAGTGGCTGAGTCGGTAAGAGTTTCTCCTCTTTTTCCTTTTGGTCATGAGTTCGAACCCAAACAACAACATTTGTTGCAATTGCATGTGCCTTATTGGTTTGGGTCTTTTTGGACTCGAGTTGACCCAGAGGTACAATTATAGTGTTATTGGTCTCTTAAGCCCTCCTTGGACTTGAGTTGACCTAGAGGTTTCTTAGGCTCCTTAAGGGTAAGAGCGAGAAAGCCCCTCTCTCACCTCCTTGGGTCGAGCTTGCCACATTGGTAACAATGTGTTTTATCTAGTGTGCGTGGTTTGCAGGCAATTGCGTATATATAGGAGTTTATCCAGTGCGTACCAAAAATAACGGCTGCGGATTTCCACGTTATTCCCCCTCCCCCCCAAAAAAATTGAGTTTAACTTTGGCGATTTCGCAAATTCATAAACTAAATTTCCAAAACCCAAACAATCCATGAAACAAAAATTCACGTTATGAATAAATTAAAGAACAATGTAACACAAATCCAAACATTGGCATCATCAATGGCGCATGCATCAAGTCAATGAAAGAAAAGCAACAAAGAAGGTAGCAACACAAACAAAATCCAAAGGCGAAAATGAGATTCTTGCATTTGGTAAGTAAAATCATAGGTCAAGTACTCGATCTTATACCGCGGAGGTTTCTTTGTCCTGTTCAATCTTAGACTAGACGACCTCATGGTAGAAATAATACTCTGTCTAGTAGTCTTGAGCAATCTGAGCGAACATTTTCACTTGGGCCGTTTTTTAAACTTGTGCCACTGCATTCTTTAATTACTCTGGCGCTATTCATAAATTTTAAAATATCCAGCGCCTGCTTCTTGTCATCTGCACTTACCTTGACATCTTCCATCTCGAGAGTCTTCAGGATGCGGCACCTGCACACCACATCGAATTGGTCCAGTGCCTTGCAGCAGTGGTTCTTCAGCATGAATGGGAAAAAAGTGTTGGAGTGTGTTCTCATTAATACAGCACAAGAATCCATGTCCTTCGTTAGAGAACTACTGCATCTTTCGACTTCTTTAGGATTTGAAAAAGCTTTGACTGAATTCACGAGTGACATTGGTTGAGCTTGGCTGCCTCGGAGAGGCAGCATTACCATTATGATGACCATGTATATGCATACCGCATGGAAACGTGAGCTAATTGAGGAGATTTTCCTCCCTTTTGAGGTGGAGAGAATTGTTAATATCCGTTTGCGTTCGAGACGGGTTGTTGACGAGTTGTGCTGGGATTTGGAGGAGGATGGGGTTTACTCTGTTAAGTCCGCTTACCATGCAATCTTTGGCCAAGAGTTTGGGTGTGAAGCTGCATCAAGTGAGAGGAGACAAGAGCGAGTATGGCGTGGGATTTGGAAGAGTAACGTGCTTCCCCGTATTAAGATGTTTATATGGAGAGTTTGTAGGGATGTTCTTCCTACTAGGGCGAGTTTGCATAGGAGAATTCCAGCCATTCGTGCTCGTTGTGTGCTTTTCAGAGGGAAGATGGAGTTCATGCTCTGAGGGATTGCCTGCTAGCTTCGATGGTTTGGGGGCTAGCCAAGCTGGACATTGATGTGGAGAATAGTTGGGTGGATACTCGAGATTGGATCGATGATTGCTTTGAGAGGTTGGATGAGAAGGATAGGGCGTTGTTTAGTACCATCTTTTGGGCTATATGGAGTGCGCGGAACAAACTAATCTTTGAGGGTAGGGGGGCAACAGCGGATTCAGTGATGAGTTATGTGGAGGCTATTATGAGTAGTGTGTGGAAGGAGAAGGCGACTTTGCCGCCGAGTAGCAATGGCTCTGTTCGTAGATGGAGTAGGCCTCCTAGGGGGTTGTTTAAACTCAATACCGATGCAGGGTGTGTTCGAGAGGTGGGGACGGGATTAGGGTTTGTTCTTCGCGATGAGGAAGGGGTTATGTATTTAGCAGGGGTGAAACAAAGCTCGGAGGTTCGACCCAGGTGTTGCGGAGGCGAAAGCTATCTTGTGGGGATTACAATCAGTGGTGGCTCATGGATTTGATAATATTGTGGTGGAGACGGATTGCAAGAATTTGGCGACGACGATCAATGGTCGGGTTAAGGGGCGTAGTAATTTCTTTCTTATAGTTGAGGACGTTTTGAGTTTGGCTAGTAGTTTTAATTGTATCTCTTTTCAGTTTAAGTCTAGGTCAGTTAATAAGGTCGCCCATTGTTTGGCTCACTACCATCCATGGGTGATGGGTTCTAGATTATGGTTGGATGCCCCGCCCCCCGGTCTTGAGGTCTTGTTGTCGTCTAAAGCTTGCTTGATTGAGTAATGTGGCTCTAGGGCCTTTATTTCAAAAAAAAAAAAAGAATATATTATACCTTGCTCTCAATCATAAAGGAACCAACACCAATACACCATCACTTAACATTATAACATCAAAGAACAATCTTGACATGGTTTTGTTTAAGGGAAAAAATTACATTAAACTACTAACAGAGTTCTTGTCTGCTACTTAATAATTGGTCAGAGACGTGAGAATAAGGTCGCATTCGGAAACTCTCAAGAGTCTCAGCCTCTCAAGACATATTACATATACTTGAGAGTACTTATTGTTGATAATATTTGTATATATTATGTGTATTTTTAATAGTCGAAATACACATAATTGCTATTAAAAATATCAATTATTATTGAGTTCGGCTACATAAATATTATGTTGCAGCCGAACTCAATAATTTACATAATTTATTGCATAAACATACATATAGGTGGTTATACGTTTGAAGATTGCAAACTAAAAGATATATTTTTAAATAATACCATCGTATGATTGTTGCTATAAACAGTCGGTTCCCTAGTGCTAGCATTAGATATGTATTTAAAAATATTTTTAAATGATCACATTGTTTCTGGATTTCACCATTTAATTTAGTGAATTCAAGTAGGCTCACTATGATATCAAAATTCTTCCTCATGATTTTTTAACACTATTATATTTTTAGTGTCTCGAACTTAAGACATTTAATTAAGCTAAAACTACTCATTTTACGAGTTGATTATATTCTGAAGGGTAAGTTTCTTCTTGGATACCAGGCTGCATTAGAAAATAGAAACATTATGCAAGTACAAAGTTGCGCGTGTCCAGTGTTAAGCAAAAGAACCGAACACATTGAGCTACTGTCAAAAAAAAAAAAAAAAAAAAAGAGCACTGACTAGTAGTGGAATGTAGAAGCCTAGAAGGTAATAATTGTCAATTCGTGATTGCACTCCGCTAATGAATCCACTCTTACAAAAAGTTAACCACCTAACCAACTACAGATGATTGTGCGCGAAAGCCTACCTACGAGTTTTTAATCTTCTTTTTTGTCCCATTTGGAGACAACTTTTATCAATTAGCACCATCATTCAGGAGAATATGACTATTTCGGTCAGCAGCTTTGCCCTTTTCCTCATCCTGCTAGTCTTCCCTGCAATAATCTGCTCACAGGAGGCAGTTAAGCACTCCAAGGCTACCTATTATTATGCTTCTGATGGACTTGGAAGTCCAAGTATGTTTACTAATCTCCAACTTATATGTCATATTTTCCATGCATTTATGCATATCAACCTTATGTACATATACCATCTGTTAAAGTTTTGGCTAACTATGTATTCGTGCCATTAGTGATCTCAGATGTATTCGCAGTAACTTATTTCATGATTTACTCAAAATTTCTCGATCGCATGCATATGTGTTATTAGATGGACAGTGTGGATATAGTGAATATGGAAGAACTATCAATGATGGAAATGTCGCAGTGGTTGGTTCTTCTAAACTCTATAAAGGTGGAGCTAGTTGTGGTGCATGTTACAAGGTAAATCTTCATCTATAATTCTATATCACCACTATAGTTACTTAGGTGCGTTTTATTTGATACATTGTAAGTAAGTTTGACAATATATTTATGCCTAAACTATTTCTAGTCATTATTTCTGAAATTTAGGACTGTAGTTTTATTTTAAGTATTTAATTTATTTTATCATACTCCCTTCTAGTCTTACTTTTTTTTTTGTGGAAAACTTTGCAAATTTTCTACCACTGTGGCAATGAAAAGATAACGTACAACAATAGTCATGTCCTAATTATTAAGATAGCCTGACTGGGAAAATTATACATTGTACGTGCATGGTAAATGGTAAGACAAACTAAGAGTTTCAAGTCAAATGCTCCGAGAGAAGTTTGGATTTGAGAAACCAATTCAAATAGTGTAAATTCCCTTCAGTTGTTAATGCTTGTGATGTAATGTTCGTATCTAGCTAGCTATATGTATGTCATCTCATATTACTTTGATCGATCTCTGTGGTTAAAAAGCTATTGTTAATTGTAGGTAAAATGCAAGGAGGTGGAGTGCAACGAAGATGGAGTAGTGGTTGTAGTGACGGACCATGCTGGTGGATCAAGCGTTGACACAGACTTCATTCTTAGCACTCACGCATTCAACAAAATGGCGCAGCCAGGTTCTGAGACGGCCTTGATGGCTTATGGTAAAGTTACCATCGATTACCAGAGGGTTTCTTGCCAATATCCTTCCAAAAACCTCATGCTTAAGGTTGAGGAACACAGCCATTACCGCTCCTACTTGGCCTTGCTGTTCTTGTACCAAGCAGGCAATTCTGATATCTCGGCAGTTGAACTATTTGAGGTATTTAACCACCTTTCTTTTCCCATTTAGTGTTTTAGGCCATGTACATCATTATTTCAGTTACTTTAAATTCATTTCAACCATTTAAGTTCCTTTCAATTTTTGCTTTAAGTAGTTTCAATTGCATTTTAGTGTATTTAGCAGTTTCAATTTCTTGCAGTCAGTTCATATTAGTTCAACTGTTTCAGTCGTAGAGAAGCTGTTCTTTCAATTTTGGCTCATGATTGTGGAAATAGAAAGCCTTATACTGTAAGCGATAAGTGAAACGGAGAAAACATATTTTATATATACATGCGCGGCAGAAATTAGGAGGCCAGTCACTAACTTCTTCAAATATCATTCAGGAGGATACTCTAGAATGGAAGACATGTCGGAAAGCGTATGGAGCAGTTTGGGATATGGCTAATCCACCGAAAGGTCCCCTGACAGTGAGGTTCTTCTTGGCTGGCAGTGCCACTGTGAAAGCAAGATGGGTGCTGGTGCCCAAGGTCATCCCTGCCTTCTGGCAGCCTGGTGTTGCTTATGATACTTTCATTCAACTTAATTAAGTTGGACTCTTCACTCTTCTCTGCTTAGACGAGGATGATTTGTGAAGCAGCTCCACTTGAGTAATTTTTTTTTCTTTTTTTTGACAAAGCTTAATCGAATACATAAATAAAGTGCTATAAGTACGTACTAGAATGTTAATTTTAATCGAACTAATAACGGCACATTAGTTCTTTTGCCGAGAGTATATTCCGGTCATGCATGTTCTAGTAGATGCTAGATCTTTCTTTTCTTAGCTTTTCTTTTCTTTTGAGGAGCGTTGTCAAGTATGGACTCGACCCGTAAACCCGATCCTAACTGACTCGAAAACTAAAAATGAGACTTACTCTTTTTAAACACCGAATCCTACCTACATCGGTCCTGATCCAAACGAACCATTTCACTGCTCTAAAGGAGGGGAAGTGGTATGGTTTAAATGAGCATGTAGAAAATTGGTATTGCTATCCTGGCCAATGACCATATGCCATACTCAGAAGCATTCAAGTGATTGTATATCAGTATTTCACTTCGAAAACTATTCAGGGGCCCCGATAAATGATTGTTCATAGAAAGCTTAAACATAAAACACTATACCATTGAATCCATTATGTTATTAAGTATACACCTTGCAATTTTGTCTTCTCTATGCTGTGCGAACCTAATTCCTTTTATCAATCTATCATGGCAAGCGAAAAACGAGTTGAAATTTAATTTGTGTGTTTTACTTCAAGGCCGCAGGATAAAGTGTCATAACTGATGTGAAACATATTAAAAAACCTGCATAGATTCGACAAATGAATTTATGTGGTTCATTATTAATGTGATAGCCACGTTTCCGAGTAAAAGGATAGGCATTTAAGGTATGCAACACAATCTAATATGAGTTGTCACGACATAATTGGAATCTTTGAGAGTGGGTTCATGCTTACATTTTTGAAAAACATAAAATGATGACTAAAAAAGGTTGTTATTGTGGACTATAATCTACTTCAAAGCCTCATTTTGGGCCTGATCGAGATTATGATGAAAATTTGTAGTAGGCATCCAAACATATATAATAAACTATGGATCTAGATACGTTAAAAAAATTAAAAAATTCACAAACGATCTTGTCCATGGTGCACATGTCCATTTTACGCGTTAAGACCTAAAAATGTCATAATAGGGCAGTATACATGTCGTAAACATATATAATGTTTTCATATGATCTTGTTATACTCATAGGGATATCTTGGTCATTTATGGTGAATTTTTGGAAACATAAAAAAATTGACCTAAGAATATAATGGTCGTTTTTATGGACTATAACCCGCATTGAAACGTCATTTGGGGACTTAGCTAAGAATGTAATACAAATTTGTAAGAGACATGCTAAAATTATAGAATGGACTAAAAAAATTGGCCAAAAATAGCCCATACAATCAGTTTTGTCAATGGTGTACATGTCTATATTAAGCGCTTAACATGTTGTAAACAAAAAAAATAACCTATCAATGTGTAAAAATAAAGTTCTCATATGCTCAGATCATATTCTAGGGACATTAGGGGTATTCTTTTGTCACTTTTGTCTAACTTGCTTCAAAGTCTTCCATTGTTTTCATTGATTCTGAATTATCCCACGAAGAAAATTCTCAATTCCCATTATGCAAAATCAATAAGGCAACCCTAAACTTAAACTCTAATTGAAAAGCTAGCCCTAATTCAAGCCCTATTTAAAAAGGCCCAATCTTGAATTTAATTGTAAAACCCCAATCCAAACCCTAAAATAAAAATCCCTGATTAAAACCCTTATAAATCCCTAATTAAAATACAACAAATTAGGATAGTTTACCTACTGGCTAGCAACTACATACATATTTTTTCACAACATTTATTCCAACCTTCATAGTCCTATGAAATATTGGGATTTCACATTTGTGCTTCACACTTGATCTTGAGCTTGATGTAGAAGTTGATCCTTCCTTGATGAGAGATGAGCTTGCGGACAATTGAGCTTGTTAGGAGATGAGCTTCTTAATGGACAAGATCTATTGCATATACTTGAAAGTATACTCTCAAGTATATTTGTATGTATCTTTATGTATTTTTTAATAACAAAAAATTAAAAAAAAAAAACCTTAAGTTAGACATAAGAGTAGGTACTCTAAGGTATACCTAATAATTTGTCCTTAATGGAGAAGAGGTGAAAGAGAACAATGTTAATGAATGGGAGAAGAAAATTAAAACGTTGAAAGGAGAGGTAAAGAAAAAGAGTGAGGAGATAATCGGATTTAGCAGAAGTAACAGATACTTGAAAAAAAAAATTATCTAAAAAAGACAAAATTGGGGTTACTCTTGACAACTTTTGCTTTTAAATAAGTAAACATCAAACATAAGAACGCAGCTTTTATAATAGCTAGCTCATTCATGTTCATAGTCCCAAAATTTACTGGTAAACAGCTCACCTAACTAAGGTTCGACAACACTGGGACCTAAGTAGTAACAGTTCAAACGAAGAAACCTTCATCTCTCAAGGATTGGGTTCAACATAATGCTGCAACTTAAGAAAGTTGAATAGATGTATCATAAACAACACCAGCCCTCCAAGTAACCGGAATCACATTAGCTACTGCCACCCATTTGGCTTCAGTACTTGCACTCGCACTAGGGTAGAACCGAACAGTAAGGTCACCCGGCCCCTCGGAGGATTAACGATGTCCCAGACGACTCCTCATGCCCTCCTACATGGCATCCATTGTTGGCTAGCCTCCTACACACAAAAGAAGGTACAACGATTAGTAATGTAAAAATTAATTACTAGGAGAAAAATCAATCGACCATCCAAAATTTACTACAGCTGATAGATGGACATTTTAGTCAGTCCAAAAAAGTCTGACATGACTAGAAGATCCTAAATTTCAGCATTTTGAATTAAAGAAAGACTCGTAAGCTCTTATAAATCTTGAGTGTCGACTCGAGTGTGGTATTGGGGGAGTACGTGTCGTGTCTAACTCAGGGATCTGATGGAAAAGAGAGTGTCGAAGACACAAAGTAATATATCACGGAACTTTTTGAAGACTTACATCATATATTTCGACAGAAGTGATGTCGTAAACGCCTGCTTGGTAGTAAAGAGGCAAGGTAGTTGGGGTAGTGACTATTCTCATGGACTTTGAGCATGAGATTCTTGCTAGGATACTGACATGAAATTCTTTGTTATTCTATATATGTTGACGTGACCATAAGCCTTCAAGTTTTTCTCCTGGCCGGATTGAGCCATCTTTGCCAATGCTTGTGAACTAAGGATGAAATCAGCATCACCACTTGCACCGTGGTCTACTGGTCTGTCACTACCACTGTCGATCACTCCGTCGTCGTTGCACTCTGGCTCTGTGCATTTTATCTATTAATCTGTATTTCGTATAAAGAAAATTGCCAGTCAACCTCAGAACCTCTGTACATGCCACTGCCCATTGTGTCAGAACTGCACTGCTCTGGACATTGATACCATATGCGCATACATGGTTTGCATACGCGCATATGACATATAGCTTCCAGAACTCTCTTCAAAAGACCATATGTCTCTTAGCTTCGATCGAATTTTGAATAATGACGCGTATAAAATGTCGTTGGAAAGCTGTTGAAATGTTGCTTTATATGGTGGAGATAAGGTTTATAACATGGTTATCCGAGTATATAATACTAAAGTGTTTGCGCTGGAAATTACGTAGTATTACTCTACTTGTATACAATATTTTTATTCATCGAAACAACTTTAATCCGAGTACATGATCCAAATCCTTATTTTATACACTAGGTAGGCCGCAAAATATCTAGAAATGAAGTGGAAATGAGATATTTTATAGAACCATATTGCAGCAAACAATTAAAGCTGAATGCCAGTGTCAAAAGTAGCTCCAGCGTGCCAATAAGCAGAAACAACAGTTGGTGATTCCACCCATTCAGCGTCGTCAATGCTCCCGGTGGCGCTCATGAGGAACCTTAGTCTGAGGTCTCCTCTTGGTGGATTTTCCATGTCCCAAACTGCTCCAAACGGCTTTCTCATAGGCCTCCATTCCTTGCAGTCCTCCTGTTTTCACATACAATCAAAATCATTACTTGTTAAAATAGGCCAGCCTGGTCAACTTTAATTTCCAACATGCCCAGTTTGGTCTCACTTAAGGGCACAAACGATTGTGTTCCCATGAGCTATTTCGTTCACCTGATTATGTCACCGTAAAACCAGCGTACGTACTTGAGAGCCGGCATAAGAAAATAAGTTTGAGGTGTAAGGAGTTGGGACAAACCTGCCAAATTTGAGCACCAACAACATCATAGACACCAGGAGGGTATACAATGATGATAGCGAAGTAGTGAGGGAATTTGGTGCCCTCATGAATCTTGACAACAAGGCTGGGACCACCAAAAGGGCATGGGACTCTACGGAATTCAACATCGACGACACCATATGAGAGCAGCTCCGCTTCCAGACCAGGCCGGGCCATTTTAGAGTAGGCTCGGGCAGTAAAAATGAAATCAGTCCAATCTCCCACACCAAAATCTGTGGCCACTGCTACCACACCTTCGTCTGTGCATTGCCCTCCCGTGCACCTTACCTATTTCCAGCATCAAATTATGACATTAATCCTCAAGGGAGGGGGTAAAATATGAAGAGATGAAGCACTTGTAATCTTTAAGTTTTAACTGTAGACTGCATGTTGACAGAATGACAGTAATATAATATTCTGAGTATAACTTCGAGCCTGTAAACTTTTAAATTTGGATATAGGGGAAAAAAGGATGGTATCGAATTTGGACACCATTCATGATATGCAACTTATCATCATCGTGGATTTATTTATTTGATTCCACTTCCATCTAATATTGAAACTTTTGGATTCCGTACCGCCAAAATAAAGTAGAGTGATTTTGTTTCCCTAATTAAAGTTCTGACGAGACTCATGATAGTAGATGTCTTGCTGACTTGCTTTCACTTCCACCTTAAAATTACTAGTTATGGTAGAGAATGCCATGTTATTGTAAGTACCTTACGATCAAAATACTTCGCATGCGTATATAAGCTCACTGCTCATGGACTTGCAATACGTATAGCTAGTAGTGTTCTTTGCCTTCCTAGCTTGTTCAATTTAACAGTGTTTTGAGTTTTTACATGCAATTTTCCACATGAAGCTATTTAAACATAGTTTTCCTTACAGTCATTTAGTGAATTAGTGTCAAATAGAATGTAATAGACACTTGTACCTGGTAGCAACCACCACATCCAGTTCCATTCCTGTAAGGCCTGTGGACTGCAGCCACATATCCATCATTGACAGTTCTCCCATACTCCCCATAACCACAGGCTCCAGCTGAAATTCCAAGTAAACATTGCATGCGGCATTGTTATGTTATTGGCGTATCATTTATAATAAGCATCTAACACGACAATTCATTTTAAGCTTGAAACAAACTGAAATAAGTATTGAAAGTTTAAGTGATGACTAATTCAACCTATTCGCACAGGCCTCGCACCCTGAAAAGCCAACATATGAATCAGTGGCGGATTTAGAATGTGTGAAATTGGTGTATCGCTTATAATGTTTCTACTATTTGGTTTCTTATAATAGTCTATGCTTTTCTATCATTTTTCTATCGTTTTCTATCATTTTATATAACTTTTGGTATTGCCTAGCTGGTGCTTCACTGACTACTCCTTAAGGTCCTCCACATATTAGAATATGTATGCACAGTGTACTACATCAAACTTACCGAGCATAAGATACATTTTTTCCATAGAAAGTTAAATGAATCAGTAGATGTTACTTGTATCATGTAAAAGGTGCTATTTGCCTATTTAAGCGTAATTTGCTACGGCGATGTAGAAAAATGCAATATGAGTGACAGATTGTCAACGGAGAAAAACATATGAGTAATTGCGTGAACTACAGAAAAAAAACTATGGAAGGTGTTAAGCTGTACTCCATATAAATAGTTTAAGAGGAACAATCTGGGCTATTTATCTTCGTTCTAATAACATCAATTCTAGCAATAAGCACACGTACTTGGGTTTCCCAAGCAATCAGGGCTACCATAATAGGTAGCTCTTGAGCAGATGAAGTCTTGACCGTAACCTAGTATTAGCAAGAGAAACACCACCAATAGAAACACAAAATGGTTAAAATTATGGCTAAACCCCATTTTCTTCTACAACACTAAGGGACGAGGGATCAACCAAGAACCAAATTAACCTAATTAAAAGAGCTTAAAGTGAGATAAAAGAATGTGATATCGATATATGTAGCTTGGGAGTTAGGAACTTAGATATTTATAGCAGATTACCCCGTATATAGTAGCACAAAGTAGAATGAGTACCTTTTTGCCTCCACTACTGCGACTTGGGCTAGGAGTTCCCAAAATTACAAATTTCAGTTAAACTTAAACAATGATGGAATCGAAAATAAACTCGGTTACTTGGTTCTTCTCTTTTCTATGCGTGAATCTCTAACATTTTACAGTTTAACTAGTGCAGAACACTTGAACAGTACAGTAAAATTGTATGTTTAAAACATTCCGATATCATTAACCTAAACGTATGTAAGTAGCACTTGTTCTATGACTCCAAGATAGTGTTCTATTTAGTCACGTTTACGTTCATACATCGGACTAGGAAGAAGAGATTTCTTGTGATCATGTCATAGTTCCAAATGCTGTATAACGCACGTCGACCTTCATATATAGAAAATGAACAGAACCTCTCTTAAGAGCTCCTACTGATGATATAAAAGTACAGTTTAATGGTTATTATTGTACTTCAATAGAAGATTATTTTGTGGGCAACGTTGAACTTTAAAGCAATCTTAACAGCGAATGAAACACCATTCGTAGGGTATCTGACTATCTTCGTCTGATGAACGAATAAAGGAGTCTTCACCATGAGGAATTGCAGTGGGTCTACCTTCACCAATGGTGCCATATAATTTCAATTTTAGATTCATTTATTGATAAGGAAACCTCCACTTATACGACGAATCACTGGATAGGAAAAGCAAGTTGCTCTTGCGAGTTTGTTGTAAATCACTTCCTAATACAAGCGCATACCTACATGGCTACATCCTACAGTACAGCCAAAAGCTGTTGCCTCAGCCCTCAAATCAAATCGCTAGACTTCACATCATTCACAAAGCTACTCCATGAAATTGCTATAGGCCTATAGCTATTGTACAAGGCTACAAGCAGCCTCAATGGCTATGCCTCATAGCTAGAACAAGGGACGTGCATCACGTACTTTTTAACATACTAAAATTATGAAGGCTGTCGTTTAGTTAACATCAAAATTCCCAGGAATGTTTGGTTGACAAATCTGTAGGAAGTGAAAGTTCCCGTGAATGTCTTTTTCCTACTCACCTGGGGTCAAGTGACAATTCACATTTGACTTACTAGTACTCCGTAGTTACTAGTTACCCTGCCTACATACATCCAAACATTTTTTTATCACTCCCTCGTGCATTTCTAATTTCCTACAAGATGTAATATGATAGGATGTTCTACTTTCACATGCTACAAAACCACCACTATAGTACAACTTAGGTTTGGTATAGCCAGAAAATTTTGGGTGTGGTGTCTTAGAGAACCTTCAATATGAAAAAGTGGGGTCTTAAAAACTTTTTGGCGGAAATATAAGTTTTGGTGCAATACTAAAAAAAATGAGGCTTTTCAACTATTTGGGGAAACAATAATTCTTTTGTTTGGAAGTTGTATATTCTACCCAAATTTTCCATTTATTTTCCTTTTCCAAATCAAACAATGGAAATTTAAAAAACTATTTTACTTATTATCATTTTCACCTAACTTAAATACAGCCTAAACAGAAAACCTGGGCACCAAGTCAGAATCGGGTTAGGTGTATCTTAAAGTCAGATAGCCATCTGGAACTGACAATTTACCACATGCACTTTCACGGAAGTATTTTTTTGACAGATGGTGGAAATCAAATGCAAGACGGACTTGTTCAATTATTTATTTATTTTGCACAACAAAGTGCTTACATTATGCATCAGCGCATCACCGTCCGACATCTACTAGACACTATCAGTGCCATTATGCTAAAGCTAGACTGCTAGAGTGCGAGTGGAGAATTATGTGGCTGCTACTCATACTAGGCACAATATCACTGGCGACGTTTCAATCATCCCATTTCAATGCAGTGACTACGTACGTGACATAATTTGCAGATGCAACACCAGCAGTGCCAAGACTTCCCACAAAAGAGAAGGGTGTGGGGTGTGGGCATCGATTAATCAATATATCCATTTGGTAAAATCATCAATTAATCTTACTGAAATGAATCTGAAAATATACATTACCTTGGCAGCACCTTACATTACAAGCTACAAGAAATCAAAACATATATGGTACATCTCTTCCCTCTCTGAAGACCCCTTCTGGAATTAATACACAAGAATCTGTCTAATTCGACAAGAGGTCCTTGAGGTGTTCCATAAGATTGGAAGGCTACATTGGCATAAGTTGGTACTGGTCCAAACAAGCCATTTCCTGCAAATGATGGACTTGAACATCTAGATGCTTTCTCTCTAAGTTTGGAATCATCAAGTGACACCTATCCTGTGATCGAGAAAAACAGACTTCAGATACAAAGTCCACAGAGCTACAGGCATAAAGTTTTGTTATCTTTCTGTAGACAACCATCAATAAATTTCCACTGAAAAGGGCACGAGGGGAACCATAATAAGGGGTATTATCTTGCACAGCAAATTATGGAACTAGAACCATCATTTTATTATGTAACCTTTCCAGATTAAGGGCTAACCACTAGCAAAAGGTTAATTTAGATATTCATGACGTGTAAGCTAGGCACAGTGTATGAGACCCAAGAGCTTCAGTGAAACCTAATAAACGTGATACAGATAAAAAAAACAGTGATAGGAAATAAAGACTTCGCAGTCAATGGAGATCATATTTCGCATTAACCAGAGCAACTATTTCAGAGACATCCAGGTGTCTCTCTAACCTAGAAGTAAATTATGAATTTTAAGTGGGATGGCCACAAAGCAATAGAGAAACTACTTTCCTTTTCAAGAACCTGCAAAAGCCACCACTTGGCATTGAACGAGCATTAATTATCTCAAAAGGGTCCAGCGGGCTCAATTCCACCCTACTAACCTACCAATCATATGGAATAAGCATACTATAAGGTTAGGAAGATACCCAGGACCCAAAGTTTTTAAAATGTGGGACCAGGGAAAAGCAGAAAATTGTGCTCATTGATCCCTTTAATAATAGCAGTGAACCCATATAGCACTGCATCTCATACACAGGAAAAGTCAGTAGCTGGCTTCACTGAACACCTAGAATGAACCTTGCGAAACTCAGTTGCATGATTTAACAAGTATCAACATCACTCACAAGTGGAGGAAGCGCATAATCTAAAGGAGAAATATGCATAACATGATGGTGGCAAAACTTTGCTACGCCATCTAGCATGCTCACTTTTTAGATTTTTCTTTCAGTCATCATTATGGAACCTCGGAGACAAACTTTGGAGAGTGGTGTCATTTTCTAGTTGACAGATGTACTGGAAAGGGGAACACCTTTTAACTCACAACAAACAAACCAAACAGTCAACTAATTTAGCGAGCATCCTGTCTAAGGGAGGTTATCCATTATACTGGCAATTTCATAGAGGCCACATTGACAGGGACTTAATACAACTGCAGCCATCAGCTAAAACTTCATCAACAGAGGCATTATTTGCTACTAGCCAAACATGTAGTACGTTGGGCTTAGGGAAGTTCAAACACAAAAGCTTCAACGACTCTTTCAAGTTTCAATGCTGTTAAAAATAGACAGCTATAACTCCAGAAATGATCATTAGTATACTGTACACCTCCCTTAAACAGAACAAATAAGTTTTTGGCCTAATGTCTACCTTTCTCATTGTTCCTCTTGGTGTCCCACCTAGAAGAAGTTTTCAGACGAAGTCTTATAAGAAGCTACAACATATGTCTGTTAAGTTTTCACCATTGGCGTCTTTCTGGCCCTTGGAGCTTATTTTAGGCTTTGCTGGGAGTCTATTGAGCTTCTGAAGCCTGTTTTGGATGTTCGTGTAGAAGTCGTTAGGTCTCAGTTAGTTTTGGGTCTGGTACAGAAATTCTTAGGTTGTTTTAAGCTTTGGTGATTGGTAGTAGGTAGTACGACAGCTTTGGCTATAAGAATTTTTTGGCTACAGGAAGAATGTAGTGCTTTTTACTGAAAACCAACAGAATACCGGCACTACTAAATATCATGGATGTTTCTAATAAAACAAAGGCAGTGACCTTGATGTGTTATCCACGACATCGGATTTTAGACGAGACATATAATCAAATGAACCATGCGTATTCTAAGTTGAACTAAGCCAATTTCCAAACTGTTCCAAGCAAAAGTATATATTCGCCAACTTTTTTGGAAAGACTAAAGAAATTCTCTTTTTTCTTTTTCTACTAATATTTTCATGATAACTGGACGAATATTCTCTTTTTTTTTATGATGTAGGAGTACATAGATATTGTTGGCTAAGTTTAAAAAGCGCGCCTGAGGCCGTTTTGAGGCGTGATGCGACGTAAGGCGTTGAGTAGAACGCCTCACAGCAGTGAGGCGTGGCGTTTTACGCGAGGCGAGCTCGAAGCGTGTGAGGCGGTCATCTTAAGGTGAGGCGTGCGAGGCGAAGGCCTGGTCGCATCAGGTACTTGATGCGCAGTAACAATCAGTTTCTGTTTTTTTGTTTTTTCTCAAAGTGACATGACTTTTTATTTTCAAACAATCTCCCACTTCACTTCACTCACCACCAGCCACCCTCTCGGCTCTGACCCTCCTAGTCCTAAGTTCTAAGGCAAGTATGCTCTTTTCTTTACTACTTTTTTTCTTTCTTTATTCTCTTCTTCTTCTCCTCTTCTTCTTCCTCCTCCTCCTTTCCTTTTCACCACTGTTCTCCAGCATACATACAGGCATACAGCACATTTTTTTTCTCCTTCTGTTCTGCACTTTGCTGCACCTGGCCAGCTACTGTTTAGTCTTGTGAACTTGGACTTGTTCTGAGTATTTTTAATGATGATCGATGTTATTTTGGGACCTATTGTGGCTTGGATTATAATTTTAGTCTTATTTACCCTCTAAATGGTGAATTTTCAACTACATAGTGTTATGTAAAATTATATTAGAAGCTTTTTTGTGCAAAAAAACGGTCGCCTCGCGTGTTTGACGCGCTCGCCTCACGCCTCGTTTTCCGGAGACGAAAATGCCTCGGACCGCCTCACGCCTTTTACAAACTAAGTTTGTTGGCTAAAGTCTATCAATGCAAGAGATTCCCTTCCTTTTTGTTTGAAGTAAATGGTTGTTTATTCCTACCCCAACACCCCAACCCACCTCAAAAAAAATAAAAAAATGTCAGGGACTGATCCTTCTGTAACCTAGCAAAGATATACCCACTTACACAAGTAAAGCCAAACTTTAAAGAAATGGATATGGCCAGCAGAAAAATCAAAAAAATAGGAGGTTACCTGAACCATAGCCATAATGATCAAGCAAGGGTCTTTCATATATTTAAATAAACTGTGCTTTCTTTAAGTCAGCGATAACTCCTTTGTCATCTGGGCTTCTCTCATTGTAAAGGACCTGTATGGCATTAACAAAAATGTTATTCTATGGGATGACTTACGGGAAGGCAGTTCAGGATGAAGAACAGCAGCTTGAGTAAACTATATTACCTTATCAATAATGCCATATTCAATAGCTTCACTAGGGCTGAAATATTTGGGTCGCCTGATGTCAGCTTCGATCTCTTCAGGGGGCTTACCGATGTGTCTTGAGTACAGTTTAACCTATTAATTCATCCATGTGAATAAGTAAATGCCAACCCTTGCATTCCTAATGGTGGACGGTTTAGATACTAAAACTCAACAGCATATTTGAGTCACATGACTAAGATATAATTACTTCATGGAGTATCCATATGCAAGCAATAGGGACTCAAAATAAACATTGTTACAAGAAAAAATATTAGCGCTTCCTCATAAAAGCACCTGGAAAATAATACTGCACAATCAAAATGTTCGCAAAGTTCTAGAGTGTACATCAACTGGGAGTCATGAAGGTTATTGATTTCTGTTTAGAAACGACAGGACATTCTCAGAATCCGATATCCTACTTGTGCAGTTGTGTTGCAGTGAAAAACAGAAAGTTTCAGACTTATCAGCTTATTCTCTACACTGTTCAGCAAGTGAAGCCCACTAGATCGGTATGCAGGAACTAAGACCAGACACAGGCACACAGATGAGCGAGAGAGAGAATTTCCTTTTTCTATAAACAATGGAAAAAAGGTGAACATTCTGACTAGCTCACTCACCCGTTACGTTTAATCTTACCACAATGAATTTTCAGAATCTAGAGTAAAACTAATGCTTCCTGAACTATGTCATAGATTTTGTTCCACGATAGCAGAAACAGTCATACATGAAGACAAATATGTCAAAGATTTTACATGATTATATAGAGATTTATTCATCCATAGTGGCTTTTCAGAAAAGATTTCTAAGAATTAGAAAAATGAGAAACTTTGTAAAATTGTGTTAATAGATCTCCAGTGGGAAGAGAATATAACAATGCCGTGGTCAGACTTATTAAATAAAGAGACTAAATGGCAGAATTCCAGAATTACCAACTCTGTCTTCACATTCCTGACTTCTTTCCTGGCAAGTTCAACATCGGTTGCTTGACCTTGAAACCTCGCAATTGGCTGCGAGAATTAAATATAAAAAATCTTCAAATCAATCAAAGGTGTCAGGCATGCATTTAAAGTTAAAACAATAAAAAAAAAAAAAAAGCCTAAGAAGATACAGAAGAATAAATCGTGAATCACTTATGAAAGGAAAAGCAATGACCTGTTTCATCATAATTGTAGACGATGGCAAAGCTGCACGATTTCCCTTTGCACCAGCGGCCAAAAGCAACGCTGCCTCTCCCCAGGCATTACCAACACAAAGTGTGAAAATTGGTGGCTTGACATACCTGCAAAAGCGTAAAGACCTCAAATCAACACTCCACATTTGAGGAGTCAATGTCTGTCTTAAGGAAAGCAAAATTATAACAGAAGAGCTAAGTAAAAACTCTAGCTTAAGGAAAACAAATTCCAACACTACCATTCACCTAAATTACAGATTACATATATTGAGATGTATCCAGACATAAGCGACCAAGGGAAGCGCTTGAACTGCTAATTATTGGAAGGGGTATTTTCGTTTTGGGTACCCGAGGTTTGACGAAATTCCACTTTAGTACCCAGAGTTTGTGTATTTTCATTTTGGGAACCTCACGTTTGTGTAGTTTTTCCTTTCGAGTGCTCAGAATAACAAAGTCGATCCCTCTTTCAAGATAGTGGGGGGGCAATAAACCTTTTATATCAAAAAAAAAAAAAGGTTACCTAAAATTTCAAACAATAGCAAAAACTCCAAAATATTATCTGAAAAACCCAAAAATTATCAAACAATCATAGTACCTACAAAAATCCAAAAATTGAGTAAGAGCAAAAAAAGATAAAGGTACAAGTTGGACATAGTCATTACAAGGCATGAGGCATAAAACAACTAACATTATAATACTATGGGTTTAAGGCAAGGGGAGTAAGGCATTTAATTTGGTTTAGTTAGATTGAATGGGTAAAGTTCAAGAAGTCAATTGAATGGAAACAAAGACTAAGAAAAAAAAAAAAAACCATTTAACAAAGCATTTACCAAAAGTGAGGTACCCAAAGTGGAGTTTCATCAAACCTCAGATTACTCAAAGTGAATATTTTCCTTATTGGAACTTCATATGATTAGGAATTTGTACTGAAAAGAGATTCAATGAAATGTAGAACCTCATAACATCGTATATTGCAAAGGCCTCTGTTTCATAACCCAACTTCTCGCCACCCTACAAGGAAATAGATAGATATCAACAGTAGCTCAGAAGAGATAACAACTAGATTCCAGAAAAAAAAAAAGAATGCCCCTAACACTACTTATGAGTAACATAACCAAGTTCATCAAAAAGTCCACAAGGAATTCTCAAACAAAGTTCTGGTAAACTCACATGCAAAGCTTTGAATTTTGGAAGGTACTAAGAGGAACTAGTCTCCTACATTCACATAGGCAAGGTAATGATAAACTGCCACGAAAGATAGAAGCAGTTACTGAACTTGCCAGTTCATTATAAGATAACATGTATCGCCCCTTAAGTGCTGACAGAAGGAATACTGTCTTATAGCAACATAGATGACAACATAGTCCTAAAACAAAAAATTGTGGTCATCAACCAAGATATGCCTTATATTGTTACCCATAAACTGGATTGATCTTCGGGTATCGACAACATAGACACCACATACATCTTAAAAACCCAGATCCCTACTTGATCAAAACCCAGAACACAAGCAGCAAAAGACAAAATGAGGCTGGAGGGAACATATAGACTTAAAGTCTGTTGACACTACAGTGAATCTTCTCTCCACAAGGCCCATGATTGATTGATGTCAAACGCATTCTTGAGGTGATAGGGGAAATGATAGGTGGATAGATGTCGTAAGCCATATATTATACCTCATTTTAACTATAGGGAGGAAAGGGAAGGACAACTTCAAGTCTGCATATAAGGTTTTAAGTAAGCCTAAATGGAACATCAGTAACAACATACTTGCAAATTAAGAAGAAACCCAAACAAGCACAGAGAAGTTTGGAGAAAATGACGCACTATCCACATAATTCATTTACAAACAGCCAGTAAATGTCACCTTTGTTGTGCCAGTAGAGTTTATGTAGAGATAAATTGGCTTTGATTCATCTTCATATTGAAGATAAAGGAATTCTGCAAGTATCAGCTCAGTTACAGAAGGCACAAGAGACATGCCCAAATAAACTATCCGATTCTTGTACAAGTAAGAGGCCAAATCTGGAGGTGGTTGCTCCCAAGCACTTCCCCTGGAGAAAGGTATGACCTGTCATTTATGAAAATCAATAGACTGGTCAACAGCGTCAGATAATACACACAACTCGTAGTATGATAACTTGAAAAAACCAACCACCAGGTTAAATCCCGCTAAATGGAGGGTCTTGGAGGTCCATATGTCAGCCTTACCCCTATCAACAGAGAGGCTGTTTCGCATAGTACGAAGGGTATAATACACAAGGTGAGTAATCCATCACCTGATAACCCGGGGAAGGGGATTGCGTCGAAGATGAATTTCGTGCTAGTACGGGTAATGCTGAGTCCATCTAAAATTATTATATCCCACCAGCAGTAAACACCAGTGTGGCAGTCATATGAATGAAAGAACTACTGCTTAGGAGCTACTTCAGTAGAAAAGCAACATGAGAAGTTCCCTTTGTTCCATATTAAGCTTTACATTAGACTTTTTGTGGTCTCCAATGCAACACTTTGACCGTTACTTTTTGTATTTATAAATTAATAAATATTACAACAATATATATTTTATAAAACATCTATTTGAGAATAATGTAAGTATTTAGTTTCACAAAATATTCTCATATATTCTAATAAATATTTAAGGTCAAAATTTCTAAACTTTGAACCAAAAAAGTCAAATGTAACGCTCAATACGGAAAAGAGGGAGTAAAACGTTTCGCCTTGTACAAATTGGCACTACTAGGAGACTAAATTTAAAGGGTGACAAACTGAACAATGATATTCAGACACTAAAGCATGATCACACTTGTCCTAGTAACAGTTCCTATCATCCTATGATGGGAAGTAGGAAAATAGAAAGAAAGAACAGTGAGCCCCACAAAAAAGGATAAAATGAAATCATAAAAGAACCAGAAACAAAAGAGAACTCACAAATGAACAGATAACAAAGTTCAAAGCATGAAGTTGGTATGTATGGTTGTCAGATCGTAAATACCAAGTCCAAGTTCTAATAAGTATTCAGTAAACTGACCCTGGGATAATTGGCTATCTACTAAAGAGTAGAGTTCTCCAACCCTTGGATTATTCAATGTTGCCGCAATCTACCCAAAATAAAACAACATGACTCAACTAGCAGGTTCACTTTTCATTAACCAATGATTACTGATGCCTAGTGAATCATGATTCAAGTGTCATAATCAGGTGGAATCGGTAAAGAGCATTATGGTGGACTATAGGAAGGACAAGTTGGAAAGCTAGCTAAGAATAAAATCCGATGCTGACTACGAGGACTCCCAGTACAATAAAACTACATCATCCATATTAATTACAATAGAAATTAAGAAAAGTAACTACACAAACTGTGCGTCTTTGCCCAACTAGATTATCAGTAGAGCTGAAATATTACCCTTCTACAGTTTTCACCAACCATGCAATGCCACATTTCTTTGACACTGCTTCGCAAGAATGAGTATGATAATCTCACACGTAAACCCAAGACAAAAATGAACCCCCCCCCCCCTCCCTTCTCATCCTTTTCACCATCACCACTCTACTATATACATGTTTCTTTATTTTATTTTATTTTGAAGTTACTATATACAAGCTTACATACTCCTAACCAGCAAAATTCATTGAGAAATGGGGGAAAACAAGAAGCAACTCCAAACACCTTAAGATAGTAGAAATATCACCTAACCAAATCCCTACAACTCACTGGTGCAAATACACACATTCGATGATAATTTCCCGAGCTCACTACCCACGAATTCATACATACCTATCACGGGCAAGTTAGTTGTGTACTCCTTCATTCTATCCACGAGGACCCCCATAACCATTCCAAATTACCACAATCTTAGGTAACGTGGACACGTTCTCGCCATAGAAAATTCCATCGAGTAGTGCATCTCCATTCACAACCATGTGTTCTCCCTTACAATTCTCATTACCAACTAGCCGCTACCATCTACATTGGTGGCAACAAAATCAACACGTAATATTTAATTACCCCATCTCTCAGGAAAAAGGTTGGCCCAATGATTGAGAGCTCAATTTGTCTGGGGGTTGTCCTAGGTTTGAATCCTCATATCCCTTTTTCGGCAATATTAGCTGCTCCAATGTAAAAAAAAAAAAACAAAGAATCGCCGCCCGCTATCGATACCTCCAACAACCAAAACACTAATCAATCAAAACTAGTCCATATACAATTAACCAACCAAAATTTACAATCACACTAAACACCCAATAAAGCATAAAAAAATAAAAACCCAAACTACCATGTTCAAAATTAAAACAAAAATCCATTCAAAACATGAACATTTAATGAGTGAAAAAGGAATGAAAGGAGGGTAAAAAGGGGGTGTACCATGGTGACAACACCGCGCTTCGGGCGGGAAGTGGATGGCGTGGCGGGGTGGAGAGACTGAGGGCGGAGCTTATGGCCGGAGAAGTCGCCGGAGACGCTGCCGCCGACGAAGGGGGAAATAAAATTAGTGGAAAGTGAGGTTGTCCGGATTCGAACCGGGGACCTGGCGGTGGATGGGGGAGGGGAGTACATCCGAGCTGGGAATAGTGACGTGGAGGGTGATGACGTCATGGTCGCTGCCATTTTGTGCAAAGAGTAGTGTGGAGTAGAGTCTCCCCAGTCAAGTATGAGAAGATTAGACTGATGAAGGGTTCGACCCGTATTGGAAGTATGGGCTCACCCTTGGGCTTTAATATGGATTATCCAAAAGTTTGTTTGTTTTTTTTTTCAGATCCTATACATGAAATGATCTTTCAATCGGAGCTATTGGGTGCTATTGGATGGCTCTACCTTTTCACAGGGTATTACTGTGATTTTTACTTTAAAAAGGAAGGGTAAACATGTCCACTAGTGTAAAACAGTAGGGTAGTGGGGTAAAAAAATTTTGTCTTTTTCTGAGGGGCCCTCCATTCGCACCCAATAGCTGCAATTGGCCTATCATTCCTCTTATATCATGCTTCCGGAAACACTAAAAGGTACACTCCTTTCTTCCCTTCCCTTTCACCCCATTTCAATTTAGACCAAAAATTAAGAAAATGGGTATTTTGGGGTGTCAAATGATTCATGATCGGAGCCCAAATTGCAAGGGATGTTTTTTAGAGTAAGGATAATGAGAGGTGGTGGGTGGTGGGTGGTGAGGAGAAATGATCTTTCAATTGGAGCTATTATATGTTATTGAGGGCTCCTACCTTTTTAAAGGGCATTATTGTGATTTTGCTAATAAAAAAAGGGTAAACTAGTCCACTAGTATAAAATAGTAAGGGTACTAGGGTAATGTCTTTTTTTTTGTCTTTTATGAGGGGCCTCCAATAGCACCCAATAGCTGCAATTGGCCTATCATTCCTCGGGGAGGGGGAGCCTTTTGTGAAAAAAGTAGGGGTATTTTGGACATTTACAAAGGTCAAGATATACTACACCAAATAAGAAATGGGGAGAATTGGATGGGACACCCTAAAATAGAAAATGAGGTGAAAGGGAAGGGACGTAGGAGTAAGAAATTTAAGTGAGAGTATATATTGTTTAGGGAGCACTTAATAATTTGCCTTTTTTTTGGAGTTGGAGAAAGGAGAAATTACTTCTCAATATTAGCATATAAGTTACCTGAAATGATGCAAAACATAGTCTAGATAAAATTCTAACGAGCACCCACACCCACACCAACGTTATAATTTTTTATTATAATTATAAACCATACTTCCTTTATTCTATATATACAAAACCGCATAAGTATCTAATTTTACGCATCACAAATTATTAGAAAATGTCGTCTATATTATTATAAAAGTAGACCAACTCCTTACAAGCTAAGTTTTTTTAAATTCCCTACAATTCCAAATTGAGTTAGAGATTTAGAGCATGTTCACTTCAACTTAGGGTGTGTTCGGCAGTAGTTTTTGGAGTAGCTTTTGGTGGTTTGAATGAGTCAAATCACTAATTGTAATATTTTGTATTATTATCACTATTTATTATACGTGATAATTTACTTTATATTGTATAAATAACTTATTTTTGGTATATTAATTGACCTATAATAAGTATTATATTTTGGGATATGATAGTTTAAAATATTTTTATTTGATGATTTTTTAAATATTATGTTAAAATATGAAAAATTACAAACAACAATTTTTTTACAATCAACAGTTAGTTGTTGTACCGAACACTCTAGTGTCGACAGCTAATAATTAACTGCTAGTATTTAAGAGCTTATAACAACTACAGCTACTATGACAGCTAACAGCTACAAAACAGTTTGTATTACCGAACACACCCTTATTTCTACTTATTTTCAGAAAAAGAAACATTTAGAAGAAATAAGAAAAGCTAAGAGAAATAAGTAAAGTTCAGAAAAATAAACATAAATAAGTAAAGTTCAGAAAAATAAACATAAAAAAACATAAATAAGTTTAGAAACTCAGATAAATCGAAAAAAACATACCTTTGATTCTTTGAATATGTTTTTATTGGGCAACATGCCAATATGGCTTAGTCTACTTTTATAGTTTTATCTATATTGAGACTTTGTGCGCTCGCATAACCTACACAAATTGACGCAAAAGTTGATCTTCCTCGACGTTGTTATCATCATTTGCCCGCCATATAGCTACCCTATTTTTACTTTTATTTTTTTGCTGTGATTGCTTCAGTTTCAAATTTATTTTATGCAGAGATTTCTACCATTATGACATACTCCTAAGATTGATTGCTTTAGATTCAACATGGTTGAAATGATGGACCTGCCTATAGATTTGATCATAAACATACTCCTAAGATTGATTGCTGCAAAACTCTTGATGCAATACAAATGTGTATGCAAAACATGGTACTTCGACAAGCTATTTAATAAGTTCCTCCCATTTCACCAAGCTACACCTTGATCAAACACTAGCTCAATCCAACCCAATTCGCCACATTGTTTTCTTACTTGAATACAACCTTTATTCTGCTAATTTCGACACCTTTCATCATGTCACCAATCTCAATGACCCGTTTTGTAACGAGGGTGGTTCCGTGTCGTTGGTTCTTGTCATGGCTTGCTCTGTCTTTGTAGTTTTGATTCTAACCTCACGGTCATATTGCACAGCCCAACAACGCGAACCCACAAAAAACTGTCGTTTTTGTCCAAGCCATCCATCTATACCCGGCAGCATGGCTATGCTCAACATTACAATTTTGGTTTCGGGTATGATTCGGTGTCTGAGGACTATAAGGTTGTAAGGATTCTCCAATTTGGTAAGGACATGTCTCTTTTCTGGAGCCAAGTTATGATTTATAGTTTGAGGGCTGATTCTTGGACGAGGGTGTTGGAATAAAAGCAAGTTACAAGACGGCTTACAACAAGTAGTAACAGAAACTGGTAATAGAACAAGGCTGTGTCGTGGAGACCACTGACTTGAAAGCTTAATTCGGCACGACCTCGGTGCTAATCGTATACTGCCGGACCGCTTCCCAAGGTTAACATAGCAACCCTTAAACACGAGCACTCGTGGTTAAGGGGATGGAGATTGCACAATACAGTTACCCAGAAAAGAGTTTGAGACAACTGGTAAAAGGAACGACCAATTTATAGAGTGGAAATTGGACCGTTATGGCTAGAAACAGAAATCGCGCAAAAAAGGATTAGCTTAAACGAAGCACCTAATCATATTATTGCGTGATACAATCAGACATAATCACGTAATATCAGGGATTGGTATCAAGGAATATAATGTGCGGATTTAGACGAGAAGTATTTAAGGCAACTGAGACGTCACGCCCGGCCCGGCCGGGCTGGCGGCGCGCGCGTGAGGTATATCCAAATGGCAAAGCCTCCATAGTGTCCCTCTAGTCTCTTGCCACCAAACACTACCCAAGTGTCTCTTAATAAAAAGGAGTGAAACACTTGGTTTGGGACCAATGTGGGACAACATTGTTAAGAGAAGCCTTTGCAAGACATTCTCCCAACAGAGGGGTCCGGATGTTCCTAGACCCTTTCACTCGGTTCATGAGCAGGGTGTTGTTGTTGATGGAACTTTGCATTGGGCTCATCAAAATTATCATGGGATTCAGATGCCTTATTCTATTATCAGTTTTAGCCTAAGGGATCATAGCTTTGGTGAGGTGGTGAGCCTGCAGTGTTTCCCGAAGAGCTGTACAACCGACGTCTCGGGGTTTTAGATGGGAGTTTATGTCTGCTGGTTAATTGTTTTAATACGTGGACATATTATTGATGAAGGAGTACGGTGTGGCTAGTTCTTGGACTAGGTTGTGTAGAATTAAGCGACATTGTAGCCCGAGGATTAACTTTGCGTTTCAGTGGCCTATTGGTTACTCGTTGGATAGGCGGGAGCTGTTTCCGCACAACGACACATGGAATGTCTCTGTGCTCGACTTGAAAACTAAGATAGTCAAGGATGTTAAGATCCGTGACATTCCTAGCTTCTCTGATACTCAACTATGCGTGGAGAATCTCATGATGTTGAAGGATGTTGACCATCAATGTATAGAGAAGAGAAAGAAGTGAGGAAACACATACACCAAGCAAGAGAGAAAAGGTGATACACTGATACCCATTTCTTTTGGAGATTTTTGAATTTTCCATGTATTTCTTTAGTTCCATGGTCTCTGACTTCTGTACATTCACTAACACTCAGGTAGTTGCCGAGAACCTCATGATGTTGAAGGACGCTGGCTGTGAGATCTAGAGACTGATCATTAGCAGGGAAAGAAGAGAAGATGAAGGAAAATTATACTTGGACCAACTCGTGAAAATATATCAACTTCATTGTCAGTTTTTTTGGTTTCATGCAATGTAATCTGGTACTTCGCTAAGCCGTGCTGGCTTATCCGACCAAAGGAAACAGAATATATGAATATCTCTCGATGCGATGATGCCTCTTGTTTGCTTTGGCAAATGGTTTTGTTTTGGGCTGCCTCCTGGCCTCTTCGATATATGCTGAAAAACTGTGATCTGCATTTCTTTTGACTATTGAACTATCGAAGCTTGCTCTTTCTAACTGAATGCATACTGAACTGAATGCATACTGAATTCGTCCGAAAAGCTACAGTACAGAACTACAAGACTCATTTAAGATACTTGCAATCCAAATGGTGAATGTACTTTCAGAAAATATTTATTTTGCCACTGAACTATGATACTTCAAATTCATTGCAATGAGTGTTCAATGACTTATCTGTGCTTGCTGCTACGTTTTGATGCAACAACTTCATGCAATTGGAAACAGAGAGAGGAATAGTAAAACTTACACTTGCAAATGGCTTGGACAACACAACTTTAGAGATCTTTAATTCAATAACAGATGTTAGAGATGAAGAGATTTGATTTTTAAACAAAAATAAACAATTATAGAATTGTATTTTACCAATTTAGTAGTTATATATGTTATTGGTTTACCCCATTTGTGATATCAATGTAGAGTTTAATCGAGTCGAGCTTGCTCAAATACTATCATGTTTATGTTCATCTAACTAAATCGAGTTTGAGTTCGAATACTTTTTAAAAATTTATTTATCTTGAAGAAATGAAAATTACAAACAAACAAACTTTATAGTTGCTTCAAAATTTCGACAGCTAATAATTAACCGTTAATATTTAACAACTGATAATAACTACAACTACTAAGATAAGTAGCAGCTACTAAACTGATTATTCAGAGCCAATAATTGGCTGCCAACTACCATTGCAGAATACATGTAAGTTAATCACAAATTTCTTTAAAAAGACTATATTTTTACAATGAAAGTGGACGAACTCCTTCTAAGCTAAACTTACTTAAACTCTTTGAAGCCGATATAAAATTATCGATTTGCATATTATTAGGCCAGCAATTCTCGTCTATGTTAGAGTATCTCCCAAGAGTTTGTGCTAGTTAAGACTCCGTAGGTGATTTGGTGGCTATGCACCCTCACCACTCACCAGAAAGGAGTCTGAGCGTTATACTCCAATTTCTTTTGTTAACTTGCTCTGCTCTCTGGTAATTTCTCTTCCCATATTCTTTTCTTAATTGTTCTTGTTCTTCCTAGTTTTTTATCTTTGATTTTAGTACTTTGTTTTAAACTATTATTGCTAAGCTTTCCATTCTCTTTTTTTTTTTTTTTTTTTTTTGCAGGGAACTTTACCATTGTAACATAATATTTGTTTGAAGTAAAGTGCCATAAGGGAGAAATGATGGACCTACCTATAGATTTGATAATTAACATACTCCTATGCTTGCCTGCAAAATCATTGATGCAATTTAAATGCGCATGCAAAACATGGTACAATTTAATAAGTTCCTCAAATTTCACCAAGCTACACTTTGATCAAACTCTAGCTCAATCTAACCATATCGGCCCACGGCCTTTATTCTGCTGATTTCGACACCTTTGATCATGTCACCAAGCTCAATGACCCGTTCCGGAACGAGGGTGGTTCTCGGCTGGTGGGTTCTTGTCATGGCTTGCTCTGTCTTTCTAATTATGATGCCTACCTCACCGTCATATTGTACAACCCAACAACACGGTCCCACAAAAAATTGCCCTCGCTCGAGCCACCTGTCTTTGCCCAAGAGCTTAATTTTGGTTTTGGGTATGATTCAGTGTCTGAGGACTATAAGTTTGTAAGGATTCTCCAATTTCGTAAGCGCTTGTCTTTTTTCGGGAGCCGAGTTATGATATATAGTTTGAGGACTGATTGTTGGACGAGGGGTCCGGATGTTTCTCAACCCTTCTCCGCGGATTATGATCAGGGTGTTCTTGTTGATGGAACCTTGCATTGGGCTCATGGAGTTTATCATGGGGTTAAGATGTGTTATTCTATTATTATTTTTAGCCTAAGGGATCATAGCTTTGGTGAGGTGATGCTGCCTTTGCTCGCGGAAGAGTTCATCAACCTGCGTGTTGGGGTTTTAGATGGGAGTTTGTGTCTGCTGATTAATTATTTTGAGTACATGGACATATCGTTGATGAAGGAGTACGGTGTGGCTAGTTCTTGGACTAGGTTGTTTAGAATTAGTCAATCAGACCATCATGAGTTTGAGTGTCCTATTGGTTACTCGTTGGATAGACGGAAGCTATTTTTGCAGAGCAACGTTTGGCATGTCGCTTCGCTCGACTTGGAAACTAAGACAGTCAAGGATGTTGAGGTCCTTGACATTTCTAGCTGCACTCAAACTCAAGTATGCGTGGAGAATCTCATGATGTTGAAGGATGCTGATCATCAATTTGAAAAAAAGAGAGGAGGGAGGAAGCACATACATCAAGCAAGAAAGAAAAGGTGATAAACCAATATTTTCAGTCGAATTTTTTGGATTTTTCCATGTATTTCTTCTTTGATATAATTGGTTTCTATGAGATGTTTCTTTGGTGCTATGGTTTCGTTTGGCGCTTTGTTTTGTACTGTGCTTACTTCTACTGTATATATTATGAAACTCAGTTTTGTATCCCTTCTTCTGAAGATCTAGCGAGAAATGTTAATCATGAGGATTAGTGCATTCAATGGGAGGAAATGCAAAGAGGATCAAGGAAGAGGTAAAAGAAACTTCTCTGTTGTTCTGATTTCAGTGCGCAATATGCTGTTAATGCTGTTGTGGTGTACAATCTGATGTTGATTTTAGTATTTTACCTAATATTTTTGAAACTGCTCGTTTGATACAAAGTCATACTACGTGAATTGAAAGGGATGATTATGAATTGCATATAAAATAACATGAAATGCCCTAGGTTTCCACCATGAAGTGTGTTTTGTTTGTTGATATCCGTTATTTGTTCAGCACTCATTGTTGCTTACCAGTGGAAATGCTTCATGATTACAATAAGATGCAAAATTCTCATTACCACTCCACTTATTTGTTCTTGTAGTTGTTGCAGACTAGACCTTAATGTTTTTAATAAAGAAATACGAGTAGTATTTTGTATCTTTAAACCAAACAGTATTTTGTACTCCGTAGCTTTTAATGATTATGTAAATCATTAATTCTTCCTGGTTTTACATTTTGCCAAAGCGCACTGTTGGTTTGATTTCTAATCACAGTCTCTTCGTCTTCATAAGCTCATAATTCTGTTTCTTTGTAGTGGATTGTGGGAGGCTGTTCTTTAGGTGTGCTAGTCATTTAGAGCTGGATATGTGTCTAAACATCTTGTTGGGGAACTGATTTTTACACTCCTCATTTTTATTTTTACACTCCCACTAACTCCTTCAATGTGAGAGCACATATTTTTATGCAGGAATCTACTCCTCTCACATGAGGAGTGTAAAAATCCAATAAGGGAGTGTAAAAATCAAATAAGGGAGTGTAAAAATCATTGCTACTGTTTGCTATAAGAAGTATTTTTGTTGGTGTTTGTTGGTCCAAAGATCATTCATCATAAATCAGTGAGAAAAGCCAAAAAGCTTTTTTTTTTTTTTTCGCGGTGCGTCTAAATGACCTATTTAGATGTTAGACTAAAATGTCTAAAATTAGCACAACTAGATAATGTTTTTTCTTGGTGGGCAATTGTTCACTCATTAGAAAGAAAAGACCTGTTTCTGCAGCAGAATATTTTGTGGGCATTTTGGTTGACATGGAAACTGGGTATATTGAAGGGTGTTATGTTCTCTGACTTCTCTACATTATTTAACACTCAGGTGGTTGCTGAGAACCTCATCATGTTGAAGGACGTTCGCTGTCAGATTCTGGAGACTGATTATTAGCAGGGAAAATAAGAGAAGAAGGAGAACTATACTTTGGATTTTTTTTGTACTATTAAAGCTTGCTCTTTCTACCTCTATTGTGGTTTTTGAGTTGAAGGTTAAGCTCTAGAGAATAAAAGAGAGCAAACACCTAACTTTTGTCAAATTGTCATTCTGTTATTTTCATTGGTGAAATTCTTTGGACAATTGCTCACCAAAAAAGCATGTGGGGAGCTGAATACATACTAAATTCGTCCAAAAAGCTACAGTACAGAACTACATGACTCATTTAAGATACGTTCATTCCTTTGAATCCAAAGTTCACAGTACTTGCAGTGATCAATCAAAAGGGTTAAAGTACTTTCAGCAAACATTTATTTTGCCATGGAACTGTGATACATCAAATTCATTGCAATCAATGTTCAACGACTTTTCTGTACTTGCTACTACGTTTTGATGCAAGCAATTGGAGATAGAGAAAGGGGAATAAGGAAACTCACACTTGCAATTCGAAAACACAACCTTAGAGTTAGAGATCTTTACCTCAATAGGAAAAGTTAGACATAAATTCCAATTAGAACAATTGCTCACCAAAAAAGCATGTTTTACCAATTTTTAGTAGTTATAAATGTATTTTGTACCTTTTAAGAATTATTAATTTATGATATCAACGAGCATGAAATCTATGTAAGAGTCTTTCAAAAATACTTACTTTAAACTGTTTTAATATTTTTACAATTTATCCAAGTCAAAATAAAAAAAGTATCACTATGTAATTAGACATTTAATTAGCCAAAGTGCAACTAACCCTAACGTCAAACAGGAAAAAGCTAACGGACGTTGTCATTAATGGTATTCTGAGTCGAAAATCAAACCTAAGGGGTATTTTGGATTAGTCGAAATATTAGAGGAGTATTTTGGATTTTCATATATAAGTCAGGGGTATATAGTAAAATTTACCAAAAAAAAAAACAAACTATTCTATAACATAATGTACTATGAGTGTCTGTTGTCGTCAATATTCTTTATTTTCCAACTTTAAAACTTTAAGTATGGAAAAGTAAGCAACATAACACAAATAGAAACATTTTTCTCATATTATTTTACAACATCAAATGATATAGATATATGTATATATGCTCAATTATTACATAAATTTAAAATATATTGAACTTGTCATGACAACATCTTATGCACCTGACTCTATTAAAATAAAAAATTTATAAGTATCAACTATATCCATAGAATTATAAGCGCTACTGTCGAATAATATTAAAAAGTCACGATTTTTCGGGCATCATCGGGTCCAAAAACTAATGTATAATTATATATGTACTCCGTATCATAGAGGTCCACAGCAAGGTGGACCTTGAATGAAAAGTTTGCATGATGATGCATTAGCTTTAATCCTATCGTTTTCATGGTCAATCATACAATTAAAGCCGACAAAAAAGAAGAGATGAGTATGCAGTTAGTGAATTAGTTAGATGAACATATGTGGGGTCGAAACATGTGGAGGTTGGACTTCAAATAGTGTCGACGTTGACATGCTCAGCGAAATATTATCGGTCCAAATATCAGTTCTCGATCCGATTCACCACAACTTCAGAAGTATGTAACCCAAATTGACCAATGATATTGAGATAAGAAGGCCAAAAGTGCCAAATTGATGGACCAGCACACTACTAGAAATAAGGGTAAATTTCAACACATTGGGATCAACGCTTTGTTAAAGTGTTACAAAGAAATTTAATATGTGCGGCCAATTTCAACGCTTATAAGGGACACTCATTATTCCCACGTGATGGGGCGTTGAAATTGTGGTAAAACGTAGGCGGGAGAAAATCCAATTGCCCGCAAAATGAAAAGTATTAAACAAATCAAACTGGGAAAAAAAAAAAAACATTACACGAAAACATGACACGTTCAGTACCCAGTTACCCCACTACTCTATCCAAGTCTGCCTCTTCATTCTAGCTTACTCCTCTCCCTCATCCTTCTCCGTTTTCGCTCATCAACTGCAAACAAATAATCGCGTCGGCTTGAACATCTCTCGCTCCCATATGGATAACTCGGCTCAATTGCATTTCCCAATTGATCGATTGCTTTACTCAATTCGTGACAGTTTCAATTCTTCTCCATCAGTTCAGTCCTAATACTCTTTCGCCTCTAATAGGTATGTATTTTCTCTTAATTGGCTCTTTTTAATCTGGGTTTGATTTATACAACCTTAAACTATGGCAGTTTATGCGTCAACAATTTTTATTTTATCTGTTTTTGCTTAGGGTTAATTTAAAGAAGGATATTGATGAATTGTGATGGAGAAACTGACGATACTTTAGAGGCAAGTTAACTAGCACATATAAAAGGGTCAAAATGAGTAATTTGGTCAATAAAGATTCAGGTGTTTGTGGTAAAAGGACGCAAAACATGGGGGCAAGCCAGGGTGATATCGATTCTGTGCTCGTTTGACTGTTATATGAAGAGTATAACAGTCTACCTGGTGCTTTGTAGGGTGACTAACTGTCATGACTGTTATATGAAGAGTGTAACAGCCTATTTCTCATAATTGAAGAGCATATGAGTGGTCTAACCAAATAATTATTTCTTCTCAATTATTGGATAGGCAACAAGAATTGCTAATTTGTGGGAATAAGTTTCGAAATTTGATCTCAATTGTGGTGGATTTGAAATTATGGGTGCCTAGTTCATTTTTTTCTGAATTTATGGTGTGTAGGTTGAGAGAATCATTTGTTAAGCATATGACTCATGAATGTGATAGAAGTGTGCACCGTCTTACCTTTTGTTTATCTGATTCACGAAATTCAAATTGACCTTCCCCTGATAGTTTAAATGCGTGGCTTTTTTCTTACAAATAATATCCTGATGTTATTAGTGGTTATTTTAGTTTCTGAATGACAAGAAGTACTTGTTTGCCTATTATGTAATATTATTGCATGCTATTGCCATGGAGCACAAGCATCTACGTTTCAACTGTTATATACTTGTAGAGGTTTTTAATGCGCACATTTACTTGTCCTTAGGACATAGAAGACAATTATTCTCTCATGTTGTTTGTTTATTTAAAAATATCTCAGCAGATCTTGTCTAGATGTTGACTTGGCACTCTATTTTTCTGCAGTCCCTGGTGATATTTTCACAAACTTGGACTCCAGTGGCAAAAGAATTGTAGTGGATCAACGACTTGAACTGATCAAAGGTAATGTGATCATGATCATTCTTTGTGAGCACCTTGGTAGAAAATCCAATGTATTTTCCCAACTACACTACCATTTGTCCATCTTTGTTCTCTGTTTCTAACCTGAACAATGTCTTTTTCTATATGGTGTAAAGGAATAGGGCAAAAGAGATGGAGTATTCTAATTCAGAGACGATATACTCTGTTCAAGAGAATGGCTATAACCGGCAAGCAAACATGAGCAGTTAATTAAGTGTGTGAAGTGTGCTTTGAGGGTTTCAGCCTAATTACTAGTCAATTAGCAGTACATTACCTGTGTTTTTATGGTTCATTCTGATTTTTGAGAACTGTTTCTTAGATGACAATATAACTTCAAAGAAACTAAGCCCTGCAGCCTAAAAGCTGTAGACTCACCAATTATAAGTTGATTGAAAATAGTGGAGCTCAAGGGAAGGTTGAACTATACTAGGAAAGTCGATGCTTAATCAATTTGTTTGATTATTCCATTTAGGAGACAGTACATCTAGGCTGGAGTGATCATCCAAGTTTGATAGATAAGAAAAGGGAACAAAAGCTAGAATACGAAACTCTGATTTTTGCAGGTAAAAACGATTGAAGTAGAAGACCTGGTTGTATAGGAGTTTATTTCCCTTGTTGTGAGTTCTCCCTGTCACCAGCAAAGAGAAGTACTAGAGTTAATAATCCCTTGACCAAATGCACTAGAGACCTTGTGCAATCTAAACACTGAAACATTTGTCAGCTCCCTTGCTATAATAGCTTGCATATTACGGAGCAGGCTTGACATGCGTATATATAGAAGCGGTACTGCAGTAGATGCATCTTAACCACATGAATATGATCCTCAAGTTGTAGAATTCAGACATATCTATTGTCACGTTATGGTCTTCGTCTTTTTATGTATCTTTATATTTTGTATTTTCTCTGTGCTACTATGTGGATGAGCTTACTAATGTCAAAAAGTACATGTACATCTTGGCTGCGAGGGATAATGTGAGTGGGGATGTCATTTGATGGTAAATGCTTTGTCTTTGGATGTGTGCTGAAAGTTTTTGCATAATTATGAGTTTCGTATAACTCCTATTTTCTTCTCTGTCATTTTCTTTTATTAGAGGGCAGCCGATCTGTATCTTGTGAAGTTTTGGAGCTTTTCTAAGAGGTGTTTTTTAAAGTGTATCTATAATGTATTAGCTTAGTCACCTGTACATATATCTTCTAATTTTCGGGAGTTCAGAATTCTATTATACACCAAGTGAAGCTGCTTTTGAGTTTTCCATTTTCTCATTATCTCAAACTATTTTTCTAGTCAGTATGGGATGGTTATCTGTTGGCATTAGAGTTTTGGATGTAGGACTCTCATAGTCTGTGTAGTATGGAAAAACAAACAAACCCACATGACCAAAGACCTGAATTCCAATCGTTACGTGCTTTTGGAACAAACCCTTCCATGTACTGACATTGAGGGGAACTGCCAAGATTCCATGCACCAACCTTTCGTTTCATTACTCCATTGAAGACGTTGGATGTTTCTATACTGACGTATAACTCTTTTAGTTATTACAGAGGTTTGCACAGGCTCAAGTACATCTCCTTGTCAATAAAGATATTGGACTACTGCACCAGAATCTGAAACCAGCACCGTAGGTGTCTCAGCAAACCAATTCAAGAGCAAAAAAATGGACCATATCACTTTAAATGGTTCAAGTGCTAAAAGCGGTTTGTAATGGAAAAGTGACTAATAAGCTTCTTCAAATGGTGCCCAATCAGCCTTTCGGCATGGTCAATTCGCAGGTAAGTAGTTAAAATTTTGAATGGTATGGACTATTATAAATAGTAATAACCATGACCGTAGGCACATTTAATTTGTTATTCTGACACATAAATCTCCTGTGTTGTCTATTGTGCTCCTTGCAATGGAAACTGGAAATTAAGGCAAACATTTTGAAGGTCACACTAATAAGCATAACAAGAGGCATGAATTTCACTTATTCAGCTTTCCAGACACAGATAATTCCTGAAATATTCAAGTGACTTTTTATTGCTATTTAAGTGACTTTTCTACTGCTTTTAGTTTTCTTTTTTTGCTTACCATTCGAAAGTGTCTGCTTTCGACAGTTGATTGCATGTGCAATTGAACTTCTTAATTACACTACCCCTTCATTATCTTACAAAAGCATAGCTTCCTATTTTCATAATCTTAGTTGCTAATGCTTGCATTTAAATCAGAGTAGGTGGAAAATTTTATATTCTCTATCTATTAGCTAATACCAGAACAGGTAAGAGCCACATTTAGGAGGAACTTTTACATATAACCATAATGTAACAAATTTTTCATATTGAAGACGTTTTTACTGTAAACTATGTCGTCAATAATTTTATAGAACTCTTAAGCAGTCTCTATTCTTGTCCTAACTTGTCTCCATCTTTTCTTTGTTGTCTTTCTATAGAAATGTTTCCTTTGCTCTCTATTTCAGAGCTAAGTTTCACTTTTGTATGTCTTGCTAAGAAAGCTCGATTCAGTTTTTATCCTTTCTTTTGGTTGTACTAGCTCTGTTGTCATGTGATTTGACTACATGCCTAGATAGTGAGGTAATTATTAAAACATGATTTTCTAAACAAGTCTTCTATAATTGTTTGCTGAAATACCATGGTTTATCATGATTTGGTACTAGTGAAAAGTATATACTTTTGATGTATTGTATGTCTCAACATCTTATTATGAGGAGCACGATAGACAACACGAGAAATGCCTACCATAACCGTATGTCTCAATATCTTATTAATCACTACTTGATGAGGATAAAAAAGTTGGGACTACTGTTGTTGATGTTTGATGTGTAATTTGATTATTCTTTTTGGTTGTGGAGAAATGAAGAGTATTCTTGTATATTCTACAAATTTTATTTTGGATGTGCATCATATAGAGGATATGTTGTCGAAATTTATAAAATCATTTGTTAACTGTAATTTTTTTTAATGGATTGTAGATTCCATATTCATCAAGTCGCTATGGAGGTAGAAGTAAATCAGGAGAAGAGCCCTCCCCAACAGGCACTTAAATGTTATAGGCATGGCAATATCTTTTTAGGACTTAGGTCAAGAACATTTTAGATTTGACTTTTTTTAGAGTTGTTATTGACATGAATGTTGCTGGTTTTCATTTATCTGAAATATTTAATTTTCAGGAGTGAATTTAATTTGTTGAACTCAATCCATGGTGTGTATTGATTTTGAATTAAATTATTTTAATATATTTATATAGTATTTGATCCTTATTTATTGATATAAGATATTTTGTAATAACAAACATAACCAGCTAACACCAAAAAAAAAAAAAAAAATTTAAACACCTTATTCTATCAAAAGGATTTGTACAAACTTATGTTGGAGTGGTGGTAAAATTCATTACCACTCACAAAAGCGTGGAAATAGGCCTTTATCAACACACAAAAGTGTTGAAATATTTGGTGCCAAATTATGTTTATGTGGTGGTAATATTCATTCCAACATATAAAAGTGTTGAAATTGGCCTTTTTCAACACCAAAAAGCGTTGAAATATTTCAAGCTCAACATCATAATGTGTCGAAATTTTCAGAAATAATGTCAACAAAAAGCGTTGGAATATTGCGACACTGAAAATACCAACGCTTTGCAAAAGCGTTGATATGCAAAATACCAACGCTTTTTAGTGTTGATATTCCAGCAAAAAAGCGTTGAAATGTGCCTTGT
>CAAKMY010080538.1:0-30730 GCA_901111285.1 Corrigiola litoralis | reverse complement strand
GGGAGGGACTCATGGTGGAGGATGGTTTGCATGATAATTGAAAAGGGACTGTTTTGTGTTGGGTGGTGTTGGGGGTTGGACTTCATTACAAAAGCTTGAAGAGGAGAGAGAAGAGGAGGTGGAGCTAGAAGGAAGAAAGGAGCTAGAATAGATGGGGGTGTGATGAAGGAGAAAGGGTGGGTATAATTACTCATTTGTCCTTAATCTATCTATGAAAATGACGGTTTTATTTCGTCATTGCCCAAGTCATCATGTTTTTACCGGGTAAACCGGTTTGTAGGTGAAGGGGAACAAAAACTGAAAAAAATGAGGCAAACTTAGGAATATTAAAGAATAATCCAAACTTGGGAATAATAATGGAAGACCACACAAACTAGGGAATATTCTGAGCAAATTTTCCTAAACAAAATGAACCAGGCAGAAAAGAGGACAAAAACAAGTAAGAAGAAAAAAGACAGAAATCGTGATTGAAATTAGTAATTTACTAATACCATTTCCTTGCCAAATTGGGAAACAAAAGTGCTCATGGAATTCTTTCTACTTCTAGTTCTCGTATTAATTTACGTCAAAACTCTCCATGCGCAAAAATTGACTCGAAGGGAAACTTACCTGGTTGATCAACGTAGAAAGTTAGAAACACACACACATACAAAACCGATAGCACAAGCCAAACCAACGGCCAAACAAGAAAAAGCATACTGCATAATTTAATTTGCACACAACTAATTTTAATACAGCTTTCATAACCAAATAAACATGTCCTAATCACGATACAGTAAAAACCCTCTATATTAATAATCAATAAATTAATAAATTATCTAAAATAATAAATTTGTTTGTTCCCCATTTGAACCAGTTGTAAGAACAACTTTTTAAATTAATAGCTCTATAAATTAATAAAATCTAATGGTCCCGAAAGTATTAATCTATAGAGTTTCGACTGTATAAGAAACATTTAAAATAGGAGAAGATAAATAAAAAATAAAAAATAAAAAAGATAAAGAAGAAGAGGAAGAAGAAGAAAGACATGTTTGTTATGTCCAAAACAGAAACCTCACCCCCTCTCCCTCACTTTTAATTTTCCTTCTCCTCTTTTTCATTCTTCCAAACACTCCCTTATTTCTACTTCAATTAATATCTCCTTTAATATTATCTCATCATCATCGTCTTATTATTACAATCATTAATTGGACATAAATAATGAAATTACTCCCTTAATTGGTCCGTACTTTATTTTTAATATTGCTTTAATTAAATAAATAAGCTTTATTTGCGAAAATATTATCATCTTAATTTGTTTTTTGGAGTATCTTAATTAATCATATGGTTTATATATTCTTAATGAATTAGTCATTTGTTATCTGGAGCTACTTTTGTTGAATGTTGTGATTGATTTTTAATGACATGATCAACTGTTAATTTGAGGTAGTTTGATTGGTGATATTATTTAGTTAATTTCAGCTTGAGCTGCAATATTTATTCTGATTTTTTCAATTGTTTTGATGATCATATGGGGATGTTATGAGTAGTGATTGCTTTGAGCTGAATTAATTGAAGTTACTGTTGTAAATTTTTAATTTGTTCTTTACGTCTTTTGTGATTGTGATAATCGCGGTTTTTATCGCGTTAAATCATTCGTTTTGATTGCTGGCAGTGATTTTAGCGGCTTATATGCTGAATTTGTGTAAATTTGATGGAAGTGAATATATGTATGAACTGTTTCATGTCAATAGCTTATGATTTTGATTTTGTTGTTGTTTTTCGAGTTATGTGTGGGGGCGTATGTGATACTTTTTAAACCACGCAGTCAGGTTAGCCACACGCTATGATCAAAGTGGCGTAATAATTAGTTCAATTGCTTCTTTTGGGGTTTAAGAATGGTTTTGCATTTTCGAGTTGTTTTACAGCGAATGAATTTACATATGATGCATTTTTATGCTTCTTTGTACGTTATCAGAACTGCTTCGTAGAAGAGTTTATGGTTGCTAAATGCCGAAATTATAATGCTAAGTGTTGAAGGTTGAGTAGCATTTATGTAGCATAGTTTGATCTCTGATAGCGTTTGGTAGTGTTTCCGATTGTGTTTAAGTTTCTATTTGTGTCAAATTAATAGTAATGTGTGATTTTTCAGGTGCAAATGAGCATGACTTGTGTTCGTATCCTTGCTCGCGGACGTGGTGATAACATTTGTGCGTCAAGTTATTGTTGGTTGTTGAGATTGCATGGGCTTCTGTGTGTAGTCTTTAGTTGGCTTATGGTTGAAATGATGATGTGCTTGGCGGACACGTAGCGATTGGTTCTGTATCGTTCCGGACTTTGTGTTTGGTTGTATTGTTTTGTTGTTGGGAATTGAGTGAATATTAGCTTTCATTGGTTAGGATAAGGAAATCAAGATTCGATCATTAAGCCTCTCTGATATGGGGAGTAATGGGATGATTTGATTGATAAGGCGTTGTAGTAGATTGGAAGGGGGCATAAAGTTGGACAAGTTATTGATTCAGAATTTTAGATTTTTTTGAAGATTTTATAAGCAGTAGGAAATAAGCAATGGGTTTACCGCAAGTATCCTCCGAAGAATCTAATGAGGAACTTCTGACTCAACAGAGCCATTACACTAGTAATCCTCCTCATTGCGGTAGTGTAAGTACGTGTGATTTGGATGGATTGTGTGGAGGATACACAAGTCCACCTGGGAGGAAGCTGCCATTCTCTTCAAGGGGAGAATACCCCCCACATAGTAGTTGTGCTGGTACTTCAGATAGCCCTTTTAAGCCAAGAGGGGACAAGGACATCGTGCCTTATGTTCCCAGAATTAGAATTGGTCTGAAAGATGGTGGTAGCAGGAGTGCTAAACAGGGGATAGATGTTACACCTGTTTCTAGGATCGTAGGGTTTCAAGCACACGAAACTACAAGCGAGAAGTTGGGTAGTCTTGATTCCCCCGGTGAGGTCGGGCTTGCTGTTGGCGAAACTGTATCATGTGGACTAACAATGACGAAGCGAATGCTGTCACCATTGAGCCAAATAATTTCCCCAGACAAGTTCAAAGATGGTGCTCTGAACATTGGATTTGAGACGCTATCTGCTGTCATGACTGAGAGAACATGTAATGCTGGGGCACAGGACGCTGAAAAAGCAAATAATGCACCTACGGGTCAATTAAACACTCCAGCAAATAATGGGCTGAAGGATCCTTTAAGCACCCCAGTCTCATTGCTTTCTCACTGCAGAGAACAAAGGATCACATCTTGTGGATTTGGTAGAAAGGCCTCGTATTTTTTAGTTGATGGTCCATTACAAGTAGACCAGGAATCACCAGATGCTTATTCATCCCCTCCTCGGTTGAGTCACGCGGAAAAACTAAGCAAACTTAGAGTCAATGCTGGAGGAAGCTTTTTATGCCTGGAGAGGACGCCTTCCAGTTCACTTCCGTCATCTCCCCTTGGTCGGGAATCTTGTGAAAGGATTGAAACTGAACATGGATATAGGGCTCTTAGAAGACAGTTAGAGAGTGACTATATGGCAATTAATAGTGTAGCGCTATCCCTTAATGGATACCCTGCTGAAGAAGTGGCGCGTAATGTAGCTGGTAATTTGATGGAAGAGTTTCGGCCATCATCTTTAGATTCTTCTGGAGGTTTAACTTGGCTTAAAAGTAATGATTTATCCCCCAAACTTCATACCTTAAGGTCAATCAGAAGCTTGAGTGGAGTTTCTGTTAGGAGGTCTTTGGTTGGCTCATTTGAAGAGTCCCTTTTGTCTGGTAGATTATCATCTGGTAGAGTCCATCAGGTTAGTGTACTACTTTCACCTGTAGGCATCTAGCAGCTGTTTTTCATGTGACTCGTGTCTCCGTTGACATCTTTTATCTTCTTGTGTGGTTAGCAAATCGGCGGCTTTCTCGCTGTGTTAAGCATCACTGGGGGAAACTTCTCGCCAAAATCGCAGAAACTTCCGTTTTCTGTGATGAGTGTTGACGGGGATAGCTCCTTACTCTACTATGCATCCATCGATATTGCAGGCAAGTCTGCTTCCAATGGGTGTGATGACCAGGTGGCCAGAACAAGTCTTACCATTGATGATCCAAAATTCGTGAAGAGTCGTTTGCGCATTCCCATGAAAGGACGGATTCAGCTGGTACTTTGTCCCTTGAACTTCTATATGTGAACTTGAATTTTTGGTCTTCAACGGCCACTTTTGTTACAAGTATGAATTATACTTTGTCCGAGATTTTATAAGAAAATCATGACTATCATGGCCTTGCTGAGCACTAGTCAACTTCATCCTGCAGGTCCTCAGCAATCCCGAAAAAACACCTGTTCATACCTTCTTTTGCAACTATGATCTGAGCGACATGCCTGCTGGTACCAAGGTAAAATCTTCCTTCCAATTCTAAGTATTAGATTTTTTGTTGAGATTTGGAATCTTCCGGGGAGTATAACGTAGCTAGCACTTGTTCTGTGATTTGAGGGTGGCAGTCAGCAGATGTTTTGGGCTGTTGTCTGCACTCTTTAGTCTGTATATTACTTGTATGCTTATTCAGGTCGCTTAAAAGATTCGGTTGTTTGCTCATATATTTTCTGTGAATGTCTTTTCTCCTCCTAAAGTGACTTTTCTATTCAGAAGTAGTGGCTATAGATGATTCATATATATTACTAGCTGCAAATGGAGGCACAGTATATTATGCGTGAAATTGTTTCGTTCTACATGAAGAGGCGCTTCGAAATCATAAGCTTAATGTTTGGGATGGTACTGTGGCTAAATTGTTCCAGAGGCCTTTTTCTCTCCTCGTTGCCTGTAGTAATTTATTTTTCTCTGCAAAATTTTTTCTGATTGATACAGACATTCTTGCGCCAGAGGACTACCCTTGCATCTGCTAAAGCTTTTAGTGACCCCAGACAAGAAAGTAATGTGCGTGATTTTGAAGTGGAGGGAAGGACAACCGCCGCTTCAGATAATAATATTCCTGTTAGACTTGAGTCACTTTCTAGAAATGCATCTGAAGAGAATACCAGGAATACAGGTAGTAAAAGAACCACTACTCCGGTTAAGGGTCATGATTGTTTCAGTTCAGGAGGTTCCATTTGTAAAGATGAACTGTTGAATCAATGGCAAAGCCCTGGAGAGATGGAGACACCTTCCTTTCCGCATGTTGTTGGTGCCAATGGAAGCGGATGTCGAGGTGCTTGCAACCAAAATTTCTGCCAGCCTGGGTGCAATATAGCTGAGAGGAAAGCCCTACGTTATGCTCTACATCTCCGTTTCTTGTGCCCTTCTCGAAAGAGATGTTCCAGGTCTTTCCAAAGGTGCAAATCTGATCCTCTAAGTTTGCCAAAAGACAACTGCAGAGATAATGATCAGGAACGAAGATTCTACCTGTACAATGATCTAAAAGTGGTGTTTCCTCAAAGGCATACAGACTCTGACGAAGGCAAGGTATGTTGTTATCGTCTACAACTATATTTTGAAGCTTTATCATGTGTAATTGAAGTTCGGCACTGGATTTATCATATCTTATTAATTCCTTTGTAACAATAGAAGGGTTTTGAACATGAGAATGCCAAACATCTACAAAATCTTCTTTAGACATTATGAGTGTCCTTCCAATTAGGCAGCGAATTTTATACTTAAGCAGTCCATCTCTAAAACACTTACTATTCATACGGTGACCTAGAATTCACTGAGAAGGAATTTGAATTTAACTTTATTTTGTCTTTATTTTTGTTAGTCTGTGGTTCACAGTAAAAAATCAGCCACATCGGAGATAGTAGCTCTATTCATGCCAAACTTTTAAAGCCATAAATGGCTGTTCTATATCCACATTTTTTTTCCATTTGGGCTTGCCATACAATAATCTTTCTTATAAATAGATTGCATTGGTTGTAGTGTAAGAATTTTTGGGAATAGAGTTTCGGTATAGATGTTGATGAAACATTTTTAGTGATGTGAAGCAATGACTGCATGTCTTAATCTTCGTTAGTCCCATTATCAAAACCCAGCTTGCGGCGAAGCAGTTTAATTTATCCATCTAAACCCTGTGCAATAAATTTTTCAACCAAATAATGGCCTATTGCTGTCGAAAAACTAACGGCCTTACTATGTCACTCTGTCGTGGTATTAACATATACAACTATGCTGGCCTTAGGTGGTTTGTTGGGTGGCCTCTGATTGCTGTTACAACTAGAACTTTGCTCCAATTATTTAGCAATGGCAATAGCTCTGTCGATTGAGGTTGATTTGGTATAGAATGTATTTGACTGCTTTCATAATAACAAGCAAACAACCACCAACCAGTACTTGTCACCTAGCAGTAAGCTGAGGTCTGGGAAGGCCCGAGATGGTCGCTGCCTTACCCCCTAACCGATTAAAAATGACTAGCAGAGAGGTTTCCAAAAGACCCAAAAAATGACACTTTCTGTGCAAAACCATAATCACCATCAATGGGGTTATATATCTTGGTATTGTTTTCTGGTAGTTAATTTGTTGATGTTTTCTGGCAGTTGAACGTTGAATATCATTTCCCGACTGATCCAAAGTATTTCGACATTGGCGATTCATAACCAAGATGATGCTGTATTCAGTATTCTGGAGGATCCACGACGCCCCTCCTTTGGTTTGTGTACATAATTGTACAGTTCACTTAAATGATTCCATCTTGGAATCATGATCCTTGAACATTGTTCTGTACAGCTGATCATTTTATATCAATAATAAAAGCTGCAATTTATTTTGCATGATGGTGTTATACTGTTACTGGTGACATGCTTTGCTATCAACACTTGTTAGTATCAAAGCTGGTGAAGGTATAACTGATCCAGGGACTGATTGCCTTCACACTTAGGGGCTACTTTGCGCTGCCTGCTTTCCAAGGAGTGTAATAATTGAACTGAGATTTAAGTTACACATCCCGGCCTCTTGCTGACAATATGATCTTTCATGACAAAATCGCGAAAGTGATCCACAAGTATGGTAGGTGTCGACAACTATAAGGGAATTGGTAATTTGGTTCCAACCGTTGATCTATCGTATTAAATTGGGACCAATAGATCGCCTGATTGTAGTTAACGTTAATCATATCTATCAAAATGAAAATAATTATCTATTGAATTATTTTTTATATACTACAGATTTTCATGACAAAAGAAAAACCACTACCCTTCCAATAACTGACCCTCCCCTTTATGGAGGATCCCCCCTCCATTCCGATTCGAGGAACCTATTTTTTCACGGAGAGGTTATCACAAACCGTCTATCCTTATTATTCGTAAAGTTATCATACGATTACAATAATTTAATTTAGGAGCTTTCCGTAGATGTACGTAAACTAAGTACCTCAAAGTTGCACAATACAAGAAACAACCATGATTTCATTTTCCCACGAAGTATCCTATAGAAAGCAAGCGGTGGCTCTTAGCATGAAATGTCTTTCTTATATCAACGCCTATTATAAGACTCCCATAGCACCTGATTTATACGCAAAAAGCCTCACAATCTGGTCTAAATACAGTAGTAAGACTCCCTACCATGTGGTACAATAATACAGTTATATATATAGATAGATAGCTAAATACATTGTAGACAACTTGTGATTTTTTAATCCAAGTAAAAGAAATTTAAAAAGATACAAGTCAAATTAGTTTTTAGTTTTTCGATTTTGACAATTTTTTCTCAAAATGTCTTTGTTCAGCAAGTTTGAAGTATATATATTTAAAAAATTGGTAATGGTTTGCAATCTATAATAGTAAAATTATATATAAAGTCATAAGTAATAAAAGTCAGTCTATTCTAAGTGTTTTAACTAAAATAAGATTTCCACTAATGCGAAAGGCATTAATATTAGGAAAATTTTATAAATGGTTAATATACTGATGTAGTACATGAGATAAGCTCACTAGCTAGCTAGCCCCTACATGCATGAATGAGGTTTAAGTCTTCACATTACTGAAGTAACAAGTAACCGAACCAAATTAGCACTTGAAATTCACACAACAAACTAGTTTGGGTTTTCGCTGAGGCGAGTCATTAGTTTGTACGACTTCAGTTTTCACAGTATTACTATTAGTTTTTACTATTCCGATTGAGTCGCATGTCCCTGACTTAAGCTGTCATTATCATTATCAGTAGTACACTTGTACACATGCGTATCAGATGGAGGGAGGGAGGTTATAACTGCCACTGTAATATTCAGGGGAGCGCCTGTTTACGTGCTAGTACTATAACTTTTGTCCTTTTTATACATTCTCTGATCAATTATCATCAGATTCGAATTAACACCTCATTCGTTTTAATTTTCACAGATTCCTTTTCATGTTCTTTTTACAGTTTTGCCCTCTTCTATTCATCGAGTTTACATATATTTGAATCATGCATAATGTGTAGAGTAGTACGAGATACTTTATTGCATGTGTTACAAAAATTGCGTGACATCCTGAGTCATGTCACAAATGGGTATGATGTACAAAAAGGAAGAAGATCATATAGTATCCATAAAATACTGCCAGCAATTTCAATAGGCTACGATCATGAATTTGAAATCAATAATCTTAAGGTTATCGGTGCGTGGTATATGCATATAATTTAGAAAGTTATTTATATCGATCATGCACTAATATTGGTTTAAGACACTGGCAAAGTATGCATGTAACATCTCTATGATAGAAAGGCATCTCTTTGAGGTCTTTAATTTGTTGTATAAGTGTAGCAGTGCATAAGAACTGATCTTTTGAGCAAGAACTGTTCATATATTTGAATCATACATAATGTACGTGTAGAGTATTAGGAGTAGTACAAGATACTTTGTTGTATGACATCCTTACACATATGCCTCTGATGTTCAAAAAGGAGGATACTATCAATGATTTTAAGGTTATTGGTGATACATATAATTGAAAATTTTAATTATATCACGCATTGAATTGGTTTAGGACACGTTCAAAGTTTGCAACGTACCATGCATCTCTAAGACTTTTATTTGTAAAAAGTGATCATATTAAACAAACTTTCATGTGATCAGTTTGTGTGTGCTAAATTATTTTGAGGCATCTCTGTGGCTTCTATGTTGTACTCCGTATTAGTCTAGCAGTGTAACAAGATGTACACATTTTCGAAACTTGCAGCTTGATGTCTTAGCTTTAGGCCTGCTCACTTGTTCAGTACAACATATATCAGTTGGTAAATATCTATTTTTATTGGTACAACATCAGTTGGTAAATTACTTGAAGCTATGTACCAATAACTTGATGTCTCTAGGACCAGAACATATTAGAAGGTAACAATATAATCATCAAATTTCCGAATAACCTCAAGAACCAATCACATTTCTCTGCGTACAATGCAGTATAAAGGACAAAAGAACTGATCTTTCCTGATCATACAAACCATAAACCTCCTATAAACCTCACCTCTCACACTCTTCTGCACCTCATAATATCACACTTTCCTCTCCATTTCTTCTCCAAAAAGCATGGCACCATCAGAATCATCAGCCCTCCTTTTAGACTTCACAAAATACCCTTGTAACTCCATGGATTGCCCATACCAACACACTACCAACAACACAACTCCACTTTCCTCCATTAACATGAACACCACTCATACCATCCATCATCCTAACCCACCAAAACAAGAGAAGAAGAAGAATAACAATGAAGGAGACTTTTGTTGCAAATTCTGCCCTCGCAAGTTTAGCACCTCCCAAGCTCTCGGCGGCCACCAGAACGCGCACAAGCGAGAGCGTGCCGCGGCTCGGGACATGGACATGGGTCCTCTGAACAACACCACCCCATCCCAAGACTTCGTGACTTATAACACCACCACACACCAGTACGAGGTTGTTCATTACCCGGTCCCTCATGAGGTTGAACCATCTGCTACTACATTGCCGCTTTCGTCGTCGAATGTTGCGCTGCCTGGCCCTGTTTACTCTCTGGCGCCGTGTTCCAAGCAGTCTGCTGCTACTCAGCCCACTGCTACTAAGGTGGTGAACCCTGTGTTTGGGTATGGGAATGGAAGTATGATCAGTGGTGGGTGTTTTGAGAATTTTGGGAATGGGAATGAGAATGGAGGATATTTTGGGAGTGGAAATGGAGGGTGTACTTATGGGAATGGGAATAAGAATATAAATGAAGGATGTTTTGGGAATGGGAATGCGAATGCTGGGTACACTGGGAATGGGAATGGAGGGTGCACTTTTGGGAATGGAAATTTCCATGCAGGGTGTTTCTGGAATGGGAATGCAGGGTCTTTTGGGAATGGGAATGCTGGGTGCTTGGGGAATGGGAATGGAGGGTGTTATGGGAATAGGAATGGGAATGGGCAGTGTTATGAGGATAATGGCGGGGTGGCTTTTTCGACGCCACGGCCGATGTACGTTGATGGCGGAGACGGTGGTTATGGAGGTGCTAGTGGGGTTTTCATGGGATATCAACAACAGGGGACTACGCTTGGCTCTGCTCAGGTGAATGAAGGGGTTTCTCATGGTGGTGTTCATTTGCGTTATCCACTGCTCAACCTTGATCTTGCTCTTGGCTACTAAATTAATTAAGTTACAAATTCGTAGGGTACAAAAGTATTGTCCAAATTAAATGTCTATTTTACAGTTTTTTGTTTTATTCGATAAGTATATAAGAGGTGACTAAAGCTGGGGTCTCACTTGTTCATGTTGTGAAATTGGCGGCTTTGGGTTGAAACAAATACTCTACATTTTCATAAGCTTATGATAAGTATATTAGGAGTATGACTATGCTCAGTTCTTAGTTTTGAGTCAATTTGTTGTTAAATTTGGTCTTATCTTTTTTTGAGAGATTAAAGGTGCTTCCAGTTATGTAGTTGCTAACTTGCTATAGTACGATTAACTATGATGCTATTCTGTGAGTTCGGTTAATTTAGGAATTTTGTGGCACGAGTTCATCTTGTTTGCACATACATATCATTCCAGCACTTACTACTTTATTAGTTACGACTATTACTATTTCAAGAGTTCCAATCTTATATTTCTCGATTTCTTACCAACTCTATTCCTTAAGACATTTTTTTAGCGCCGTTTTGTTTATTTGTCCAATTTTACTTAAGCCGATCGATATAGTATCTCGCTCTTAAGTGTTATAGTGTGAAATCAATGCAGGATAGAATTCGATGACCATTGGACATTCTAGACTTATGCTTCCATGAGTACCAATGTATCATGGAGTACCATCCCCCCCTCCTTCATAACGTGCTAACCTAGTACCAAGTACTCCGTAGTACACATACATATATCTATACTCTATAACAGTGGCGGAGCTAATGAATGTCGCGTGAGATAGCGTTTGCTATCTTCAAATTTATTAAATTTGGTAAAAAAAAAAAGAAGTAGAAATTAAAAATGGTAGAAAAGATTAAAAAATTAGCAAAAATAATATAATCCTTACATTTATTTTTAAATCTTGAATCCGCCCAACTTAAACTTTATGTAGAAATAATAAGGGCGAAGCTTTGTGGTGACGAAGGTATCCCGACCCTCTATCTGAATAAGTTAAAATTTGAAGAAAGAAACGGAAGTACATGTCACAATTATACTAGTTGACAATATATATGCATGCCCCCCCCCCCCCATTGTAACCTATGACTTCTCCCTTGAGCTATTCAATTTGTTATTGAGCATAATTCCTTCATTTATGCAGGTTTTGCACCCTTAGTTTAAAAAAAGTTTGTTCTCTCTATTTACTTTTATCTTTGTTTTGCCAAATTCAAAACGATTTTTTTTTTTTTTTTTTGCAACAATGTAAGAATTATATTGAACCAAATATCCAATCAAGATTACAAACTAAAGGAACCCAGGGACATATCCCCTCTGGCCCCCAAACTCATCCTAAAATCTTACAGGACATTACACACTATCCAACCAATCTTAATCAAATATACTCTGCTTATTAATTAATAGCATAAAATTGGAATTTTGCAACCTTAATCAACCTATCCACCAAAATTAAAATATCAGGCCTAGTCACATAAGCGTCAAGCCTAAGTCTGTTTCTACAACAACCCCAAAACAAGCTAAGAGCGCTTCTAATAAATTAAGGAAAATAAGATAGCGCCACCCGATGGTACTAAATTTGGGCGCTACCCCTCTCACAATGTATTATTATAATCCCCCCTATTGATGGGGGCCACCAAACATTATAATAACACATGTGAGAGGGTGGCACCCAAAGTCGGTACCACCCGGTGACGCTAATGCACATTAACCTTCCTTTCCGTATACACGTGCAATTAGCTCTCAAATGAATTCTCTCATGATGTATAGGATATTCTTATGCTTTTAGCATCTACATGGTTTTTCATTATAACCACTTTTTTTTTAAAGAGTTCATCTCAATTACTGTATGGACTATGGTATATTACTTTTTTTTTGGTCTAATATGCACAAAGTCACTCATAAGAAACGAACCCTCAACCTCATGGTTGGGGTAAGACAACTCTAACCATTTGACCCTTGAGCTAGTTCTTTTCTTAGGACTATGATAATCCGTATATTATACCATATATGCCAACATATTTTTTTTGAGAGGATATAGGCTAACACAATTAAATGAGCTACATAAACTGGCGAACATGAACCTCGTGAGGGGGAGGGGCATCTTGATTATTCAACCATTTAACTACAGCATAATTTCTTACTAAACATTTTTATACAGCGAAATAGGTGGAGGTATGTACTAGTCGTGTAGAAGTCATGATCATGAATGTGGCAAAGAGGGTAGGAAAAGACAGAAACGATAGTGATTTTAATTTCTAGGACAGGAACTGATCAGTGATCACATCAAGCTGGAATCGATAAGGCAAAATAAATGAACGGTGTCTTTATAAGAGACACATCATAAGAAAAGGTAATTTGAGACTGCTTCAGAGAAAGAGCCAAATCCTAGGATCTTTCTATAATAGGAAATTATCGTAGCCTGACTGCTATCAAGAGTGAAGCTGGGCAGGTAGTTTGCCAAAAAAGCTAATATAGCTAGCCCATGTCTAATAAATTGCACCAAACACTTTCATTATATGAGGTTATCTTATTAGGTCTCAAATTCATCTACCTAATCAGCTAATTTATTGGCTTTCAACCACCATATTAATTTTCAGCTACCTTATTAGTCTGTTTTGCCAAATATAGCTATAATATTGCCCAAGCTGGATTGTGGCACTCATGCTTTCCCCTTATTATATTCTTTATATGACGCTAGATCTTTGGCCACTCTAGCTAAATTGAATGTAAGCAAATTTTCTTCTACATAAAGGTATTTTTCTTTCCCCTTATCATTTTTTTTTCAAAAAAAAGGTATTTTTCTTGGGTAGTGACAATTGTTGAAGTTCAATAACAAGTACGGTGACTTATGGAACAGCTTTAGCCTTTAGGTAAATATGCCTATATGGTGCGCTATAGGCCATAGCTAATTGATAAAGTGCAATTGAACCAACAGTAAGTGTCATTTCTGAGCCAATTAGTTGTAACATGTCAAAGAACTTGAAAGCACAAAAGTCAACAAGGAGGTTCTAATTAAGGTTCACTTAAATATATTTTCTGAAAGAACTCTTGCAATAAATAATGATGTTACACTTGGCTTAGCTTAAGTTGAATCATCGCAGTTTCTGATCTAAACATATCAAGCCAGAACCATCCCATCCATCAAGCAAATTTATGCAGAGATGTAATGAGACTATGAGAAGTATCTGATCGAACTCAACTGGAATCCTAGTTTAACTCCATTTTAAGGAAATTGAATAATCCCATATATACTATGATACTAAGCCCCTAGTACTCCCATATTCCTACAAAGGCCAAATATCATATACGAAGTATAAAGCTCATCACTTTTTCTCTTTTGTGTAACGTTCAATTGATTTGATTCATTCATGTACTATCAGAAGGCCTACATGCAGTTGCTTCTTACATATACAAACATCTGAATTTCAAAAATCCCAAAATCATAGTACGTAGTACTCGTATTATCTTTTGACAAGAAAATGATACTTTGACTAATACGAAGTAGGGAGTCTTATTTAATTTTTTGACAAGATTGAAAATTTTACTATTGTTTTGGTCCTACACAAGCATAGATTAACTAAGTTATCACTTGGACATGCATGCATAAATTCTCCAGGTTTAAGAGGATTAAGGTCATCATAATTGTTAAAACTATTGCATGGATTAATCTACGTGTCATGACTCAAGTTTTATTTCAGTCGTAGTACAGTTGGTTTAAGAGAGAGATAATTGGCACTGCAAACTTGTGGGAGGGGAGATTCATCTGTGTATCATGGAATTTTTGGAGGACATTTTTTAGAAGATACGAGTATGTTACAGGAACAAGATTTTCTGTGGTAACAAATCAAATTACAAAAGAATTTCCCAAGGTTATTAACTGGTCTTAATTGGTGAAACCAAACAGCTGTACATCAATCATATATAGTGAAGTCGTTAATTTGAGTTCTAACTAGTTGTAGAATATATGAAGATTGCTTAGTTAAGTACTTTACTCTAGACATTAGTTAATTTGTGAGTACTAAATATGTGTGAAGAGCAAATTATTCCTACTATTTGATGTGGTTAATACGGGTGAGTAATAACATGTGCAATTCGGGTATATAGGTGCCAAATATTCGTAGCAATTCATATAGCAACTTGCTTAGGCGTGTTGTGATTCCGAATGACGAACAAAGTCCATAGTACAAAGAGGCAATAATCATCGTCCATTTCACATGTACTATTGTACTTCTATAACCAACCCGGCAACCAGTGTACGCAATGCAGTAAAGGACAAAATTCAAACGGAAATACTTATGTACTCTACCTTTCAAAAAAAAATACGTACAGAAATACAACAATACTTGTTAAATATTGTATGATTTTTTTATTATATATTTATCTATGCTTCCTTGCCAAAAAAAAAAAAAAAATACTACAACAATACAATAATAAAAACGTCACGTTATTTCCCCTGCCTATAAAACAACATAAACCCCCTGTAAACCTCTCCAATACCTCACACTCACTTCTCTGCATACATTCACCATATACACCTTCCTCTTGATTTCCTTCATTCATCTCTTTCTCCACAAAAAGATGGCAATATCAGAATCAAGCAGTATATACAATTTTATGAAATTCCCTTCTTCCACCAATATGGACTATCCTCGTTACCATAACAACAACAACACTACTACTCCAACTCCTATGAACATAAACACTAGTAGTAACACTAACCACATCATTCACCACTTTCACCATGAAAACAACAACACCAAAAAACATAAAACCACCAACAACCCTCTTCTCAACAACCAAAGCACCACAAACAACAAAGGTAGTGGTGGAGATAATAGTGATAGTCCAAGTCCAAGGTTGTTTTACTGCCACTATTGCCCTAAAACATTTGGCACCTCCCAAGCTCTCGGAGGCCACCAGAACGCTCACAAGCGAGAGCGTGCCGCAGCCCGTGCCATGCTCCCCCTCTCCTCCATCCCTCCCAACAATATTCCACCCTTTCATGGTAACAATGTATTACCACCCTTTCATCAGCAAACACCAGAGTTTGTGACCTACAACACCAGCACCCACCAGTATGAGGTTCTGCATTACCCAACCCCTCTTGAGCCTGCTGAACCATCTCCACACACTACTGCAGCAACATTGCCGTTCTCGTCGTCGTCTTCGACACTTGCTCTGCCTGCCCCTGCTGCACGTTACACTCTACAGCCGTGTTCCGAGACTAGTGCTGCTATTCCAACTCATGTTCCCACTCAGATGGTGCATTCCGGGAATGGGTATGGATATGGGTGTTCTTGTGGGTACGGAAATGGGAATAATGTGAATGGGAATGAGAATGGAGGAGTAAATTTTGAGGATGGAAATGGAGGATGCTTTGGGAATGAAAATGGAGGGTTAACGTTTGGGAATGGGAATGGAGGAGGGTGCACTTTTGGGAATGAGAATAATGTGGTGCCTTTTTCTTATTCTGCTCCTAATCCACCAGTAACAGCGTACTATGAAGGCGGAGAAAGTGGTGGATATATCATGGGATATCAGCAAATGGGGCCCACTCTGTTCAGTGCTCCTCCTTCTGCTGCAGGGGTGGATAATCACGCAGGGGTTTCTCATTTTGATGTTGTCAGTGGTGGTGGGGTCCACTCTCTCAACCTTGATCTCTCTTTAGCCGTCTGACAACTATATCAGCTTACACAGAATGATACTTCAGTTTATGAGATTCCAACAAAATGTCCAAAATATCCAAGTTTTAGTTTATTTTTGCGTTATTTCGTTTCCTTCGGATGTGATGGGTTTGGATTGGCTCATCTGATCACTTTGTTGTTAGTTTTGATGAAGATGGATGTTGGTAGTTATGTAGTTTGGTTAATTATGATGATATCTAAATGTGGAAGTTTGGGTTCCACGAGTTCACTTGATCACGAGTTCATGTTATTTGATCTACATAAGTGTCAGATCAGCCATCATTACTCCATTAAATCCACTTTATCATATCTCCTTTTTGTTTAAATGGCAAGTGCATGCTTGGTTTGAATTCCTAATCTAGTACTCCGTAACAATTATCCGATATATACGAACATTTTATCCGATTTCTTTTTTCTTCTAAGAGCCATATTTATATGTAGCCAATAGCTTAGTTTTACTATGTACACAATACAAAGGCGTGGATCACCAATGTAGGATGGTGTATAAAATTAAATAAGAACATGTCCTTGTTTTGAGATGAAATAGTGATATCGGGTGGTTTTCAAATTTGACGGTATTTTTCAGATCTATTGTTATCATAAAAGGGTTATACTTAAATTGAATAACACTAATTAAATCCATACCATTATCGAATTTGGTTTAATTTATTAGTTATTTGGAATTCTAGATGGCGTTGTAAACAATTGTATAGGAGTCAAGGATTGTATGAAAGTTTTGGCTTTTATGAGCTTTCTTTAACTAAAGTTTCAACGCTCAAATTTGTCAATGGAACTAGGTGATTGTTTTTCCCTCTAGTAAATGAATTTTAACAAATTCATAGTCTTTTTACCACATCATATCTTAAATGAAATTTTAGTACCTATTTAACTAGAGCATAATTTCTTCTTATATTTTTTTATCACAACAAATTAAGGAGAACAAACGCATAGGCCTCCACTTTCTTGGGGCCCAATTATCAGCCATATTTTTGAAATTAAATTTTTTTGGTTAACACAATTGTAAGAAATACATCACATATATCATTGTTCTATTTTCTTCAACTTCATCTCCTTGATCTCCACGTACATTCATAACACACCACACTTGCTTTTCATTTCTCAAAATACAGCCATCTGAATTGCGTGTATATAGTATGTACGCCCCGTTCTAATAGTTTTATGACTTCAAATCCCCCTTCCCTCATCTGTCGAAAACAAAAAAAACCCCTTTTCTTGGTGTTTTGGGTTGTGTCATGTATTAACATTTATGTGAGGATCAAGGTTGACACAATGATTGGAAGTTCAACCTGCCTGTGAGAAGCTAAGTCCAGGGTTCAAATCCCCATATCCCTATCTCCTACGACATTAGTCGTTTCAATGTACTAAAAAAATATATTGACATTTATGTTTGGCAAATATGAGATTTAATTTACACTCCGTATTAGTTGGGGCGTAATTTTAGAGAGACACCCTTGAGCTAACTACGTAGTAGAAGTCATAATACGTTTTTTTTTTTTTTTTTTATAAGTGGAGCATACTCGTGTAGAAGTCATGATCATGATCATGTGGCAAAGAAAAGGGGCAATGATTTTTACACTCCTCCATTTATTTTTTACACTCCTCCATTTATTTTTTACACTCCTCATGTGAGAGGAGTAGATTCCTGCACAGGAATCTGTGCTCTCACATAGAAGGGGTGAGTGAGAGTGTAAAAATAAAAAGAGAGAGTGTAAAAATCAGTTTCCAAGAAAAGGGCAGGATGTCTGTTGTCAAAAAAAAAAAAAAAAAAAAAGAAAAGGGCATGATGTTTGTTGTCAAAAAAAAAAAAAAAAAAGAAAAGTGGGTTGTACGATAATTAAATGAAGATTCTGAACCTATAATGACATTATCACTAGGCCAAAATTTTCTTGATACGGGAGTGTCGATCTTGAGGGTTCTTAAGTAAACCATGTTTAGTGAAGTTGTAAAACATTATTTCGCAAAAGAAACTTGAACTTTATTTAATAGCATTTCCTATTCTACCGAAAAAAAACATTATTTCGGTAAACTAGTGCAGATGAGTTGTCGCCCTTACAAGATCTTTGTTTAAGTATGTTTTGGTTGACAATATAATTATATAAATTTTTTTTTTTTTTTGGAAGTATAAAGTTGTTTGATTTAGTAGTTGACGTTATCATGATAAGTAATATTGGTCAAAGGTTCAACTCTTACTTTATGCATTTTGCCAATGTTCATTATTCAGTTTATATTCCATGTTTTCTCCTAGATGAGTAACTTAGTACTCCCACTACACCTTAAGGCTTAAACACCACAGTTCCTAAACCGAAAATTCTAGCTTTGCCAATTGCCACTACTATAAACCACTTTGTTTAGTTAGGTTCTCAATTCATAAACCTACACTGAAAACTCATTTGGAGTTTTGTCTCAAATTATAACATAAATTGATAGGAGGCATCCTCAAAATTTTGTGAGATGTCGTAAACAAGATCTCCTTCATAGGTTTTATCATACCCATAGTCCATTATATATGTTTAGACTGCACTTTATCAATTTTTATCAAATTCCGAATGGAAAACCAAATGAGGTTTCTACGTGTATTATTGTCCACAAAAACCGGCTTTTAATGACAATTTTTGATTTTCTAGTAAAAGTCCCGAAATTTACCAAGCATGTTCATAGGGTGTATTGGAGCATAATTGAACCAGGTGGCAATGTCATTCCTCCTTGATAGGTTTACGGTGTGTTTAGCGCTCGATTCGAGCATGTGCATAATGGACAAAACAGATAGTTTTTGTCACGCTAAAGCTATTTTTTGACATTTTTCTTTTTCCATTCTTCATTATATATGTCTAGGATGCCTCCCGCCAAATTTCGTCCGATTCTATTTCGGGGCCGAGACGAGGTTTTTTCGTGGGTTATAGTCCACAAAAAACTTGCTTTTTGGGTCGATTTTTGATTTCCAGGAAAAAGTCCCGAAATTTACCAGGCAGGTTCGTAGGGTGTATTGGAGCATAATTGAAGCATTCGGCAATGTCATTCCTCATTCTTGATAGGTTTACGATGTGTTTAGCGCTCGATTCAAGCATTTGCATAATGGACAAAATCGAAGGTTTGGACTACGCCAAAACTACTTTTTGGCAATTTTCTTGTTTCATTCTTCATTAAATGTGTTTAGGATGCCTCTGAAAATTTTCGTCCGATTCTTTTTCGGGCCGTGATGAGGTTTTTTCGTGGGTTATAGTACACGAAAGCTTGTTTTTTGGGTCGATTTTTTAATTTCCGGTAAAAGTCTGAAATTTACCGAACATGTTCATAGGGTGTATTGGAACATAATTGAAGTATATGGCAATGCCATTCCTCTTTTTTTTGATAGTTTTACGGTGTGTTTAGCGCTCGATTCGAGCATGTGCATAATGGACAAAACAAATGGTTTGAGCTACGCCAAATCTACTTTTTGGCAATTTTCTTGTTCCATTTTTCATTATATGTGTCTAGGATGTCTCTTGCCGATTTTCATCCGATTCTATTTCGGGGACGAGAAGAGTTTTTTTCGTGGGTTATAGTCCATAAAATCTGGTGGTTTGGGTCGATTTTTTATTTTCCGGTAAAAGTCCCAAAATTTACCAAGTATGTTCAAAGGGTGTATTGGAGCATAATTGAAACATGTGGCAATGCCGTTCCTTCTTCTTGATAGTTTTACGGTGTGTTTAGCGCTTGATTCGAGTATGTGCATAATGGACAAAACTGTTGATTCGGGCTACGCCAAAACTATAATTTTTGGCAATTTTATTGTTCCATTCTTCATTATATGTGTTGAGGATGCCTCTAGACAATTTCGTCCGATTCTATTTCGGGGCCAAGACGAGGTTTTTTGTGGGTTGTAGTTCACAAAAATCGGCGTTTTGGGTCGATTTTTGATTTTCCGATAAAAATCCCGAAATTTACCAAGGATGCTCATAGGGTGTATTGGAGCATAATTGAAGCATGTGGCAATGCCATTCCTTCTTCTTGATGGTTTTACGGTGTATTTAGCGCTTGATTCCAGCATGTGCATAATGGACAATACTGATGGTTTGGGTATGCCAAAGCTTTTTTTTTTTTTGGCAATTTTCTTGTTCCATTTTTCATTATATGTGTCTAGGTTGCCTCCTGCTAATTTCATCCGATTCTATTTTTGGGCCGAAATGAGGTTATTTCGTGGGTTATAGTCCACAAAAACAGTCTTTTTTGGGTCAATTTTATATGTTTATAAAATACCAAAAGTGACCGGGCTATCTATCTCAATTGCCTCTAGAAGTATGATTAGAGCTTATGTGAACATGATTCCTTCGTATTGATAAGTTTATAACATGTTTTACTCTTGATATATACGTGTATATAAGAAGTATTAAGTTGTACGCGCTTTATATGGACATGCGAATTTGCCATTGATATATCTGATGGCGTGGTTTACTTTTGGACTATATTTGGTTCCATCTACAATTCTATGTGTTTAAGATGGTTTTAGAAATTTTCACATCAAATTTCGACTCGGTGCTCCAAATGAGATTTCATAATATGATAGTGATCGAAATTCCGTGTCCTAAGGATTTTGTCGATCACAGTGATCTACATGACAAATTCCAAGACTCTTCAACCAGACTGACTCTCAGTCTCAAAGACCCAATACAGTGAAACGTAGTATGATATGGAGTTAATTATTTTGTCAGTATGAAATTGATCGATTGTACTAATGCTAGCTGTACCGTAAAGTGGAAAATTATCCTAGGAATTTGACAGTCACAGACACCGGCCACATTGTCAGAACCAAAGTCCATAATACATACTGTAGTTTTGATTTGTGAGACATCCTCAAAATCAGGGTGACAAATATCAGACACAAAGTCGATGCTGATCTCCTATTATTGCCTGGGGTCTCCGTCTTTAATAGCTAGGCTTTCTAAATGAAAATTGATTCTGCATTCACATTTGTGAAGACATTACATGCGTTTTAGTTAACTCAGGACTCCAAAATACTCACACATACTTCACTGTAAGTTGTAAAACAGAGCTTTGAAACTACTAACTTGATCATGGACCTATATTATCAATCAAATTTAGGCTTGCATGTTTGAAGAGCTGAAATCACTTGTGACATTTGAAGATAGTTTGTTAAGGTACCAGAGAAAGGAGGAATAAGAAATATTGGCTCAAGTAAATCAGAAGCGCGCGCTATAAGTACAAGTGAGGATTCATATGAAATCCAATAGTGTTTCGGCTTGTGTTGGCTGCTAGTCTGCTACTATTGCGAGAATTTGGAATGAGCGCAGTCTTTTGATCATAAGTCTACCGGTGTGCAAAAGTTGATTCGAGGGATCATCCAGGATGTTTTTGTTAGCAGTGTCAGGCCACTTAAAGTTACTATCTGAAATTCATTATAGTTAGTGTCATCAAACAACTTTAAGATTTAAGTTAGCTGAATTTTTTTTATACAAGACAATCTAATCAAATAAGATGACTAACACGCCTTATCAAATACACCCGTATACTTTCTAAAGAAAAATTATTTCATTGGTAAAAAGCGGGATTTGTTTTTGGTGAATGAGGTACAGATTAGATATGCAATTTTCTAATCGAAAAGACATAGATTATATATATACTCCTAAATCATGTGTAGCATTAATTAAGGTTTAGGTCCTCAAAGTCATAGATATGTATCATTGCTTTATATATTAATGTCACATAACTCGAAGGCATGTACTCTGAACTTCTGGAGTGCAACATAACAGTTGTTGTCTTGTTGATTAATCCGTATGATCGATCAATAGTATGGATGTCAGGGTTAACCGTAACTATTGGATAGAAAAACAGACTCAAGTATATTCTTAAAGGAAAAGGTAGAGTCAGAATAATAGCAGTCACATGGACTTGCTCCAGGCGATGAATGATGTTTACTTCTTACACAAAACATCTCTCATTTTGTCCCTATTCTTAACAATCCATGCATGCCCTAGTTACTCAAATAACCCATGTGCATGTCCCCTTCTTCGTTTCCATGCGTATAAGGCACCCTTTTGACTTGATAGGACACACTGGTACTATAATCTAATAAGTAGAAGGCTCCACGGCAAACCTTTTTGCTAATATCAGGAACCATCTTTTAGAGAACAAACACCTCGGATTCCTTGAACTAATCATGCTAAGTCCCCAGAAGAAGAGCATGCTAGATTACAACAGCATGCATGTACAAGAACTATGCCACACCCAACTAATGCCTTATATCCTATAACAACAATAAGTTCTCGTGCTATATATAAGTATGAGCTTTTCCTTAGCATATTTTACAACTCGTTGGGTTGCCTCCCTTGTTCTCTCCCCTTCACTCGGTCCCCCAACCATCAAAACTATACACTTTCATTGTAAGTATGTTCAGCATGCATGGTAAGATAAAGTGCGATGTGGTTGCTCTCACTTCCCCGATCTCTCTCTGTAGCTAGTGATATAGCTCTTTTTGTTTTCATACCATACTCACTCACTTGGAATTACCGTCTTCCTTTGTTTTATCTTCTTTGAAAGTGTCAATTATATCGTAGGTTGATAGCTTAATCGTTAGAAGATTTTCCTTTGAGTTCGGGCTTTTGAGAATAATAGAGTTGCTATTGCTTGCTTTATAAAGAAGCTGCTTATTTCATTTTGATTTTGTCCAGTACGATATATCGACATTATTGTTGATAAACTTGGCTATCTGTTTAAGTCTTCCATGCTAAATATAACAGGATGTTTCCTCAGGTTTTTTTTTTTTTTTTTTTTGTCGTAGGGGGTGCAAGCACCAAAAAACTAGAAAATTAAACTAGACGAAGCTTCGAAGAGCCTATAAGATCCCCTAGAAGGATGTTTCCTCAGGGTTAAATGAATGTATATATGTGTTTTTATATTTTTGTACCCCTATCATCACTGTCATGCACTAATAATCTAGTTCCTACTGAACGTCTTACACCAATTAGTTAATCAAGTCATTGACAAATAATGTATTTAAGATGAGTGAAACGAAGTCTTAAACAGTTTCACAGGTCGTAATGTTTTGCCAATTCACTCATATTTTGACAAAGGTGGTGTCAGAAAATAACTCATCTTGGCTTGTCATCACTTTCTTATACAAGTTTTATTGATCTTGACTATTCTAAAATCTTTGGCTTAAGCGGCTGCACTGAGCTACTACTTGCCTTCTCAAAACTACATTTTTCTATGAACTTTTCATTTGAAGTAAGTTCATTTGGATTTATTATAGAAATTTATAGTAGAAAAACTGATTGTCATCATATTCTTTTGGTAGAAAGAACTGATTATTTACGTATTACATGGAACAGTTTTAATCTGGTTTAGAAGAAAATGTGTTCTTTCCGCTGCTACTATACAGCTTTTTACTGTACTTTTATGGTCCTCTCCGTCATAGATAGCAATTAACTGTATAGAATCAACTTCATGTACGTATGTCAGTAATCAGTGTGTGATGCTATCCTCTCCGTAGCTATATATGAACTGCATGCCCATTTCGATCATGTAATTTCTGTTAAAGAAACTTTTAATTCATGTTGCAATCAGTCTTCTCCATCTTTTTCTTTTTTTTTTGAAATTTAAGGTGGGATATCCCAACAAAGTAATTACATGGCTCCGTCTTATACTCTGTCCTTATTTTAGTTATCTTCTCCATCTTTCTCTAATTCAATTTCAACCTGGATGTCCTGATCCCCAATCCGAGGAATTCCAAACATGCATATATGCAGGGTGCACATTGTAAATTCTTCAGATTTACATTGTCTGATTTGCAACCTTGATCCCGCAAGCTAGAACAGCTTTTATTACAAGTATCTGACACTAAGACATCAAAACATATATACCCCAAACTTAGTTACATAAAAATTTGTATCAGGATTAGAATTCATATCATACATGGAACTCAGAACCACCCAAGGCAAGATGACATTCATAAGGATATACGGCCAAATATCATAGGCCATACAAGGGAGAGCAGACTTATCTCTTTCAATATGTCCGACTAAGTACAATTCGTCTCCACTTGAATGACTTCACCATGATGGCTCAGCTTTAATACTCATTTCCTCTAGTATTTTCTATGTACAAATTGAGCCCTGGTCGCCCGTTACCTACCTTTATAATTGGCTTTCTATAATTTCTTTCTATATCCTTCACTTCCACAAGTCGATTTGGCTGCTCGATGTTGATGTAGAGGCGTTATCCGGAGTTGAATCCTCCTTGTTGAGTTTATCAGATGTTGGAGCAGGGAATATATCAGATGGAACAGCACTTGATAAATAGTTATCTGTTCCCTTGGTAACATCTTCATGACTAAGTTGTGACGCAACAAACTTGTCTAAAACCCTCCAATCTGTCATTTGATCAAAAGCACCTTGATCAATATGGCTATTGCTATCTATCAAGACCATATGTCCATTGTGGTTATCATCCACTCGTTGCGTAGCATTATGCCCTTGAGTATCTAGACTAACCAAGGCAGTGTTGTAATTACTAGTCCCATGGGGTGAATCTAGAATCACTTTTGAGTTCTCTATGAGTGGGAGGTGAACAAGATGCTCCTGGGGAACCCGGAAAGTATGATGATCAGACTCTTTTTTGCAAGTGTATAGGGGATTATTGAGCATATTGTTTGATTGACTGCATTGCTTTGGTGAATCAAAGTCTGACATCAACGAGACTTGATCGTCATACCAATATGAGGACTCATGCTCACTTATTTTCCTCATGGCCGTGGCTTTCTTCTTGAACACTTTACACACAGCCCATCCTTCTTCCTGCAAAAGTTACACAACCTCATATTAGCTAGGGCATCATCACCACAAATGTGATCACTACTGACCCTCTGCCACATATAAAATGTTAGCATTGTCAGGTGAAGATGTAGAAAGTAGCAGTTGCTTAATCCCTTGTTTGCTTAGACCATGCTTTCTAGACAAGCAAATTCAAGCACTTTTATCAACATTGATTGCGTAGAAAGCAACTATGATGTCCTTGTCCTTCCCACACATTGATACGGAGCATCGTTTTTATTTGAAGCAGATCGAAGGGTGTAGCTTAAACTTCGAAGGAAGAGAAAACCTTTTAGAGGGAATTGCCAATCATCGTATACCTCCCTCAATAACCTTTAATCAGAGGGAATATCAAATAAGGTTCATTCAGTTAATATTTATGTAAAATTATGGCTTCCACATTGCAGATGTTACACATTCACATCTTCCTGGTTAAAAACTATAATTCTCAAACCTTTGATTTATAGAAAGCTTGAACATAGTACATGTAAATTAAACATTGAACTCTAATTGTATGATTTCCTACCCAGCAAATGAAACTCACCTGAGGTGTTCCATTTTCATCAGTTTCAAGTCTATACTCATGCATTATCCAATCTGACTTTTGTCCATTGGGGGCTCGGCCTTTATAGAATACCAAGGTCTTTCTCATCCCAATTAAGTCATGCTTAGAGTATATAGCCTTGTCTCTTCCTGTTGCTTTCCAAAAACCTGCCGCTGTCGCTCTATTTGTCCGAGTTCCAGTGGGATATTTCTTATCCTTGTGACTGAAGAAGAACCATTCGTTTTGCTCGTCATCTCCCATCCTGCATATTTCTGCCCACAACATAACAATATCATATAAGCTGTCGCAATGCATAGTGCTGCACAGAAACAAAGATTCAACCCCTCTTTTGGTATGCAAGAAGGGTGAGACGATCAAGAGTTGGAATCTGTGTGCAAGCTTACGAAAAGCTTACTAAGGATTTGAATAATATTATGTTAGAAATATGTTCAAAATATATACCTTGTAGATCCCAAGGCTCAATTTTATAGAGATCAACCTCTTTGATGATATCTAGGTCAATCCTTCTCGAGCTAATCTTTCGTCGAAGGTAGTAGTCGACAAGTTCTTCATCTGTTGGATGGAAACGAAAACCAGGGGGAACATGTGTAGGTGTATCCATATTTTCCTGCTCTAAAACCTGTATCTGAAAATGAGCGTCGATCAGATTAGCAACTATGGAGTATGTATAAGCAGATCAAACAGCAACATCTATCATGGATTCATGGTACTATAAGCAAAGTTTCTATGAAATGAGGCTTAAGCTGATACTGATGATTACCAAGCAGGTATGCAAACAGATCATATATTGTCACTTCGATTAAACTATACAATGGTTGAACTGGACAAGTATAGGGGAAAAGAGTGAAAAAAGTGCCACAGATTCAAATAAGATATAGTCACATGCTGACATGCATGAGTAGGTGGTTGTTGAAGAATCTGTAAGGAAAAACATCAAGAGTTCATATGTATAAATATACTCCTATATCTAAAGATGATTGAATAGACATAAAAGAGTCCGAACAAGAGACACTACAAGGAGAAGCTTGAAGTTTAAAGTTGATCAGTTCTTGCAGCTAAATGTAGAAACATTTGATGAAGCAAAGTTAATCGTCTAATGATATCATGCATGCTAAGATTGGAACAGCATCTGCAGGACTACAGACTACAATCATGTGACTGTGTGCGAGTTAATACAGTAAAATCTGAGATTTCTATATTGAGGCCAGGCCTAAATAGCTAGAAGTAATCTAGTGCTTTAGGGCTTGCAGAAGATTTTAGAGATCTTACTTCACCTTGATCTTTTTGTAGCTTAAACCCTCCAGTAATGTGTTCTACTATGGATAGAAAAATTCACATCTAAAGCTACCAAGTAGACAATTAGGCAGGTACGTGCAATAATTGGATCTCAAAATCACATAATGATGAACCTCACTTTGTTCTAGAACAAAGGGGAGGCCTGAAATCACTCTTAGTACAGTCAACAAAAATTATATTCCTTTCATATATGATGTACCAAGTATGTTTGCAATGTTGTGAGATTAATTCCTTCGAAGTTTACCTTAGTGACGAGCATGACAAAACATGAGTAATTTTGCCAGCTTTTGTATACATCACTCCCTTTTCCTGTATCTAAATAATTAAAACCCTACAGAGTTACTTGCATATGACATGATGAAAGGTATGTAACCATTATGATCTTACATGTTCGAAATCATCAATCCTATTCCATATAGCTCGAAAGTTTATGCAAGGAAATGCATGTACACCAAGATACTAATTCAAGGAATCTACAACTTTTTATGAATATAAGAGAAAAATGAATCCTACATCATAATAGCTAGCAAAAAACAAAAGGTTAAGTTGCTAGCTTAGTTGTTTAATTATGTTTTGTGTATACAACTCTTAGAAGCTTCACATCAGAGACCTAGAACTCCAAAAGACCGTAACAATAATGGTAATATACCCATATACTATACCGAAATTTAAAGCGAGAAACATACAAAGCCATATTTTATAGTACTACTCTCACACAAACCTTTTGCATTGATCGATCACCACATAAATATTTCTAATTCCAAGCAATTAAAGCATCATGATTTATAAGTCGTTGTTTATCTAATAAGCTATGCAAAATATTGGATTTATCTTTTGGATTCTGCTAACCCTAGCAAATAGAACCCAGAAGGAAAACAACAAAGCAAATCAAAAAAGAGAAGTACAAACTGACCTAACTGAGCTAAGGCCTTCTGAGGCTGTAATCCACAGATCTGATCAACTGAAGCAATGTTTTCCCCTACTGTTTCTCAAGGCTAAAAACTTTGAGATGGTGATAAAAGGAACTTTAGCAATAGTAATTCAGCAACAAAATTTTGAGAAAGATCGAGGGACTTTAGCAATACTAATCAACAAAAGAGGATGTGCTTTCCCAAACCCAAGCTTATAAAAGAAGACCCCCAAAAAGTAGAGGCAAAAAAAGACAAAGGAAAAGAAAGAACATTCCCCTAGCTCCTAGGGAATTGTGCCCTAAATGTTTGTGATCCCTTTGTACTCAGACAGACAACAAAAAGAAGCTCTTTTTGCTCCACAGTGGCTAAAACAAGAAAAAGCAGAAGCCTGGAGAATTAAAGGAGGTTGTTGGGTTAGTGTCGGTCCAGATCCCTATACCTCAGAAAAGCAAGATCAAATATCTCTTTTAAGAAAGAATAAAGACCCAGAAACGAAGTGAAAACATGCGTATATATCAAGGTTTGGAAGAAAGATCACTGTCACAGAAGCTAGATTGCTGGAAAAGGATGATCTTTAGGACTGTCTCAGAGAAATTTTGTGGTAAAAACATGGTAAGAAAAGGCCATGTTTTCTCTTCTTTTTCAGTTGATGAACTCACCAGCCGTTGATGGAGACTGGAAGAAAGGGGAATGTTTCTCTGCTGTTGTCACTCACCTGAGTCAGTGGCACAGAGAGAGGGGATGTGAGAGAGAGTTGAGGAAACGGGGGTGAGTTAGGAGATAACGGAACGGACCAATCACACTACTTAAAAAGGAAGGAATAGCCATTTCCTTCTCCTTTTCCCCTCTGTAAAAACTTATGATGTGCACCTTGACTACCACAACTCTACCAGAGGTATAATCATAACCTTTTCTAGTGTAACAAACTATAATTTCGTTTATTTTTATTTTTTAGAGAAAGAAGTATGGTGTTCAAACTCCGAGTGGCGCCGTATAATTATCCATTTAACTATATGGCTTAGCTTAGCTAGCTAAACTATTTATCAAAAAAAAAAAAGGAAAAAAAGGTAGCTAAACTAAAATAAACATATGCATATAAGCATATGCAAAGATCTCCAACCTTGTTGATCTATTTAACGAATTGCATGTTATGAACGGGACAAGATCGTTCTAGAGACTCAAATTAACGGTATTTCTGCACATTCGGCAAAGTAGCAGTAACAATCTAAACTGCACATTCAAAAAAAAAAATAAAAATCTCAATTTGCAAATTGGAGAGTGGTAATGGAAGTTCTTGAAGAATTTCGCTGCTGGTCGACTCAATAACCAAAGTCATCACTTTCATGTGATCATATTTAACAGACACAATCAAGTGATTAGAAACAGTTCTTACACGTAGAAGTTGAAAACGGATCACTAAGTAATTAACTAAGCGAGGATCTGTTTGATGCGTAGTTTGTTACGTTAGCCCATCTCTTAAATTGGATTTTTTATTGTGACGTAATATAATTTTATGTATCTTTATGCGCAAAATTTATGAACGTGTGAAGGTGGCCCCTTGATTTCTAAAAGTTCTAGCAAATGATCTCCAGGTCCCTACTGATCAATATGCCTCCTGCTCGCTAGTCTTAACATCAATAATGCCAATTGTCAACTCCTAATGATGCCGGGGAAATTTCTCATTCCATGGCCCCTGGGGCCATTTCCAAATTCAACTGCTCTAGAAGTGATAGCAAATACCTTTCTCAAGATTGTCCCTAGAGACCATGCTTTTCTATGTTCGTCTTGCCTTTGTCTTTATACCTTCATAATTCCTCATACATTCTAACTAATACACTCCTCTCTAGGGCATAGCTAGTAAAACACTCTCACGATCTCACTCTCTAGGGCATAGTAAAACACTCTCACGGTCTCACCGGTTCTTCCTTGACACCCCCCCCCCCCTCCCCCCCTGTTTGCAAATCTGATTACAATAATTGACGTATTTGAGTCAAATTTTTATCATTCTCGGTCTCAACCATTGATAAAGGAAAATACTGATACTATAATCTTGATTTTTGACCATCTGACTTCACAACCTTTACGCAAAAACATTACATAAAAATACACAAATTAGGAGGGTGGTGTCATTCAGTTCAAACGTACGTGGAAGGTCTGGTACCAACCTTAAAAATTTGAAAAGAGCTAAGTTGAGATGAATTGGTAGATAGCTCATTAGCTCGTGACCAATACGCCACCTCCTTTGGCCACTACCGACCGTCATCATGATACAGGATTGCCACTCCACTATATACATATATTTATAGGACAATATAGTAGTGACGCTAAGCAGCAGCCAGTACCTTTACTGTTACTCTTGACTGTTACGGAAAGTCAAGCCCCGTTTCTCAAACTCTACCCGTTCCGTTCAAAGGACTCACTCCGTTCCGTTCCGTTTTTGCGTATTGCAGCTGTCAGTTGTTGATTGGGTTTTGGCGTAGAAGGAACGGGACCCCCTCAGTGATCCACAACTACCCTCTGTACTTCTGTAGCGTGACCTTAAAATTAGGTTCTCTGCATCATTTCTCTCCATACAACTTGCCCCTTGTTGGTCATACTAAATTAGTTTGGAAGATTAAGAAAAGAATGACGTACTTAAAATAGACAATATACAATGTTTTTCTTTTCGCAAGAACCAACAAAGTTGTAATACTTTATCCAAAGATCTTTGTCTCCAAACTCATGAAAAAATTGACAGATTTAAATTTCACACAAGTTGCTAAAACTGCAGGAACCACCTTTTTCTAAACGTCGCGTCAAATAGCATTGTGGAAATCTCAACATGTTGACCATGCTTTAAATTGGGCTTCGTGCTATCCCAATTTCAATAGTGGATCATACTATGAATGGTAAGCCTTATCGGTGTGTGCACTACTACAAAACCGCTCAAAGAA
>CAAKMY010080400.1:0-17162 GCA_901111285.1 Corrigiola litoralis | reverse complement strand
CTTTATTTGATAATTTTCGATCCAGCCTAAGCGTTCGTCCTCCTCCCGCTCCGACTGCGGGGGTGTAATAGAGTACATAATGTAATTATGTTAGCTTTAGTTAAATATACGTAATTACAGTTGTATTTTTTGTAGAGACCTATTTATATTCAGTTAATGAGAATCCTCCCTCAGGGAATTATTCCATCTCACAGCAATGTCGAGTCCATAAGATAGAAATCTTGCCTGTTCTAATAATCTTTCGAATTTCGTTGCTAGATACATGCATGCGAGGCATGGACTTTGAGACAACTTTGAGACAACTCAGACAATATATCTTGTTATTATTTAGATCCAGATATTTCACACCCGATATAAACAGTTTTTGGCTATCTTCATTGAAATTAAAGGAAGTGTAATGCTTTTGTTGCGCAACTCCATTGATAATCATCCAATCTATACTAGGATGGTTGGGGCCGAACTTTTGGAATTTAGATCAATAACACCGAGTGGGAGATGGTCTAGAATGTATTTTTTTGATAGCCTGATCTAACTCATTCTCGGATGGTTTTTCTTGTTCTAAACATACTCCACGAGTTGGCAGCAGCCGTGAAGCCAACAAGTGTTACCTACTTGTAACTCGTGGGGAGAAAAGAAATCACTGCTCTCTTAGTTTTGTACCCACACCAATCAAAGTAATTAGTACATTGAAATTAAAGAACTTCACTACATGCACAAGTACATACAATTTCTATAAAGATTATCATGGAAATTTAAGGCGTTAAAAAGTCTGTTTAGAAGAAAAGAAAAAAACGCTAAACAAAAACATATACATGTTTATCTACTTCTCTACTTGGGGAACTCATAGCCACCTTTCCAACTTCAACTTCGAATTATTCTATACATGCGAACTTTAAAGTATGCACCAATGTTTCCTCATCAAATAGCATTACTGGTTGATATTAAAATTGTTATCTATCAATCATGATAAATAAAATCTTTTTGAAAAAAGATATAACTGAAAATTAAAAAAAATGTACAATATATTTGTTAGTTGTTTAGAAATATTATAGCCTTCCATCTATACTATATACTAAAGCAGTATACGCTTTTGACAAGTGTGACTACCACATTTTTTGGTAGAATTTTTTTTTTAAAAAAATTCAACTTTGTGTCTTAATTTCCTTAACAACTATCACATAATAATATCAAATAATATATCATGATATATATAGCATATATTACATAACAGATTATGAAATAACTTATCCTATTTTATCAAAGATTATTAAACAAACTTTCCTAATTACCTTTAATATATTATGTCAGGTGATATGTCACATCATTTTGTTAGCCATTTTTGTGGTTTTCATAAATTTAATTACTCCATATGATTACCTATCTTTCTATTATTAAGGATTCTAATTAGAGACCCATAAGGTATTTTCATAATATTCAAGTCTACCATATTTCATTATTATAAGAAGTTTTCACAATTTAATTCTTTTCAATTGTATGGAGATACTGATAATGTGTGGCAACTTTTTTTTATAAGATTCTGACTAAACGATGTAAAAAATTCACGGATAGAGAAGTACTTTAGATCAATATCAATTAAATAAAAGCATACAACAAAATCTTATTATCCACGAGTTCTTTCTCTTCTCCAACATAATATTTGTCTAAGTTACATAATATAATTAAGTTATCATTAATCTTTCATATAATTTCTTTTTGTCTTACGATATTTTGGATTATTCTATTAGTTAAAACTCAAAAGCTTACTTTCATAATATATTCGTCCATTTTAGTTATTATGTATTAAAACCCAAAAAGAAAAAAATGAGGGTGGTAGTCTTTTATTTTGCCTTTTTTTCAATTAATGTTTTTTGACTGAATAATCTACTCAGGTTTTCTAATCAATGAACAGTTCCTTTTTTTTTTTTGCTTCGACAGTTTGTAAACTTTATGTATTAAAACATAAAAAAATCACGGGTGATCCCACCTTTTTTTTTTTTTTTTTTTACCTTTTTCAACCTTATTTTTCGCTTAGATGAATACTAAGGATTTTCCCATTAATCCATAATTATAATTTTTTACTTTGCAGGTTTGTTGTATTAATGACAATAGATTTACTTTTAAATGATATTATGTATGATTGTCAATATTATATTTCAAGGAATATAGCATTGACTTTACAATCATATTATATGTATGTTTGAGGGTATCAACATCTACATTTATCATCTAAATATAAATAATATATTTTTGTCAAATTATAACATCATTTACAAAATCGTGTCATTATGGCACGGGCTGTTAAACTAGTAACAATACATGATGCCAAACAATAACAAAATCAAGAGCCATACACACTAACATTCAAGGTTTCCCAATTAATTTACAAAAGGTAAAGCATATATGAGATGTAATTATCGCCTCAGCACGAGTCACTAGGTAGGAAGAGAGCATCTAACAAAGAACCTACAAAGCACTTTATGTCTAACATATCCCAAACAAAAATTAGAGGAATCGTAAGCTTGGACCCTTTGATCTGACATAGCATGCTAGTAGTTTATCCAAAACTGTAAGTAACAAAAGAAAGATAAACATTTATGAGAAAATGCATCGTACACACAAAAAAGAACAAAATTAGAAATAATGGTTTGAGCTATCACTCTTAGAATCGCTGAGATAAGACTGTTGCCATGAGTCATCAATTGAGAACATTACAAAAAACAAAGCTCATCAACCATAAGACGTCCCAGCTAGCCGACACTTTCTCAAATACAAAGGTATAACATATATGACTATAAGCTTTATGGCATTATCCTTCTAGTTAAGTCATCATATTACAAAGGTGAAGTCTTTATAAAGGTCCCCAACCAAAAGCATGTAAGATGGCATATCATATCATAATAATAGTAAAACGGTATAGTCAACAAAAAAACAAAATTCAAATCCAAAAAGCACTGAAAACCTACGCAAAATCACCTGTACATGAACTCTACCAATTGATAGCACCCATACAGCCAACACAGGCTCCCTACATGGCACTCATGAGACGAAAAATGATCACTCTCCTCCCAATTAGCGTATTCTGATACCTGTACGGAGGATAACACATGCTAAGACAACTAAAAAATTAATATAACACAAGAACCACATAAAAGCAATTTAACTAACATGGCGAGGCAGCTTCGTAGATAGGATTGAGGGATCATTCCGGATGTCTAGGTGAAGCAATAGCCTGACTAGTGACATATAGCTCATGATTGCATCTGTATAGGTTTTTTTTTTCGGGCAAAAGGAACATGGTGAAATCACTATTAATCAAATTTCTAAAAAGGAAAGAACATGATTCATACACATTAATGGCTGTGAATTTCATGTATACAAGGTGGAATATCTTGATGCTACTACAAGCTTCAAATAACGGAATTTACACTCTATTGTCAAAATATATGTGGCGTGTGTGGTTACTATGACATCTTCTTCTATATCGATAAAAAATGTAAAGTATAGTCTGAACTAAAAAATCAAATTTCATCCAGGAGGGCTTCCTCAAATAGTCTGCATGGAAACTAATCAGTTCAAGAACATGATTAATATAATTGTCTCTTTTTATTTTCAATTCATCTATTCCTATTTTTTTTCTTTATTAATTTTTTTTAATTTCTATTTTCTATTGTCTTATAATTCCCGTTGATTTTTTTCTTCGCGTGATTGTAGTTTTACATTTTCCATTTTATAAATTGATGTTTTTGACTACATGCATTTTGGGAGATCACAAACAAAGATCTAATGAACTATGGAATATCGTGAATAGAAATTTAGAATGATATTGTTGAGAATTTTTTAAATATTAATTTGATCATTTTTCATATTAAAACACAAACGAAATTGCAATAATAAAATGAGCATTCGATAATAAAAGTTTTTCACAAAAGCTTTTGATGTTTAAATTTTGAGATCTAAAAATTTAATTTTTTTATATTTTTATATATATGCACTTGTACACTGTATCTCTTGTTAGGATTTTTTTGTAACAAGATATACCGATTTAAGGACCGCCATTTAAACACAATACTTGCACAAACGAAGATATACGCTAAGATGTTTAAAAAGTGACAAAACCAAAATTGTAGCCAAAACACTCATTTTAACCTAAATAGTTTATTGCCAACAATGAATTTCCACCATTGAAATACTTGAACATATAAAATCGCCAAAAAAATTTGAACTATAAAAATGTACTTAATTAAGAAATCAAAACCACTTAAATAAAGTCAAATCTCCACACTTTGTTTGATTTATTTCACTTAATTGATATATATTAACTAAAGCTCAAAAGAAGTTCACCTAATTATATTTTCTTTATTACTTAACACTTTTCTATATATCATTCATATTTAAAATGGTCAATTCGCTCAATCATCAGAATTGGACTCATAAATCCAACACTCCAAGTTAATTATAATAGTGACTATAATTCTTGCATATCTATTATATAGTATCATTGTAAATATATAGTGTACCTTAATATCGTTACATGGTTTTTGATTATTCACAATTTAATTTAGCCGATTGCACACACACAAAAAAAAATCAACGTGATTTAATCGAATTATTCGAAAGTAGGTTTTTTAGGATGGTACATATGTCTCTCATGGTTGTTATAAGGGTCTTGGAACCTTTAATCAAATACAACATGGTCTAGAAAGAAAAGAATTAGTTTGAGTGGTTAAAGTTCCCAATCATGAGGTTAGGGATTCAATTTTTATCAGCTACTATTTTTTACGTATATTTCAAACCGAAAAAAACCCAAAATTGGTCTTATTTTCACATAAAATTAAACTATCTTGTACAATATTTCTTGTTGGTCAAACACAAATGAAAAGTCCTTTTTTTTGGTGTTATTAGGAGTATTGCCACCGGAAGTAGGGATAATATCTTTCTGCACCCGAAGACATCTCTAGTTTGGTTGCTCTATTCGCAAGAGTCAGGATCCGAACCCCTGATCACTTGTTTAAGGGTTAAGAGTTCTTACGACTCGCACCAACTAGTTTGGTAAATATGAAAAGTCGTTAAGACAACAACAAAACATCATCCATCGCCATAATTAATTTACTCTGTTCTTATCAAACCTTTGTCGAAAACAAAGATGTTGTCTATGATGAACACTTCAACTCCAAACTATTTCCCTTGTAATACTTCACGACCATCATCTTGCTTCAACTTTTATCTCCTTACACCATGTTCACTTCGACCAACTACCAGGTTTCTTTTGCATGTTCTTGTTATTGCTGCTACCTTTGAATTCTTGTTTGTTATCTTTTTTGCATGTTGCTATATATGTATGCATGTTGGTGTTTATGAATGGAGTATACTAAATTGTTACTGTTTGTGTATTTGCAGGATCATGGTTTCTTCAGACCAGTCACCACTTGCTCATGATCACACTGTTGTAAGGCCTTTGTCTTTTTTTGTTGTTGCCATCGTTAGAAAATATGGTTTGGTATCAATTATGCTAGTTTCGAAATTCTTAGTATTCGAGAAACACAAATTCTTAGAAAAGACCTTTTACTTTTAATATTTTTATGCATGCTAAATCAACTCAAGCTTCTGACAAGTCGTGTCAAATAAGATTTAGTATCCCTTTGTTGGGCCAACATGGCTCCGTCTACTTTTATGATTAAGAATAATGGTTTCTCGCAAGACTTACTGTTCATGAAATTACTAGGAGTGATATTTTATATTGGAGTAGTATAATGAAGTGTGCTGTTTTTTTTTATTTACCATTTCGTTCATATCGGAAGTTGCATGTTATTCGCAATTTTGTTATCTGGATTAATCTATGTCTAGTGATACGGTTTTGAGAAGAAATCGGGTCATTTCAATTAACATTGGATGTTTCCAACATTTACTCTAGTCAATAGTGATCTTGTAACTTAGTTGTATGTGTGATGAAGTTGGGTGTGATGGCAGGTAGGTTGTGGGGGTGCTTCAATGGACTATCTAATGATGGTAGATGGCTTTCCCAAGCCTGATGAGAAGATCAGAAGCACTTCTTACAAGGTACTTTGATCCTAATGTGTGCAATTTTTATTTTTTTTTTGAAGTAATGTATGCATTTTGAATGCTTTTTGTTTTATGTATTAAAGGTTTGATCTGATAGGCTCATATTTTGTGTTTAGGGCCTACATTAAAATTTATGTGTTAAAACGTGAAAATTCGATGCAAGAAATTTTGATGGTGCTATAATGAAATAACCTGGAAAGTGATCTTACCATCTACACCGAGCAACATGAAAATACTGGAACAATATAAGCATTTGTATCCATGGGCGGATTTAGCTGGTTGAGAGAAAGTATGTTATTCTTAAATTTATAAAATATGGTAGAAAAGGGTAGAAAAATGGTAGGAAAGGGTAGAAAATGGTAAAATAGATGAAAAATTGTAGCAAAAATAATAAAACCGCTACCCCCATTATCAAATCTTGGATCCGCCACTGTTTGTATCGTGACGCAGTAACACACTGGCTGAAGCTCAATTCAATTTCTTTATCTTCTCTACTTCTATTTAATTCTTTTTTGTAGTGTAGCTCTCTATTTTTTTAGCTATTGGCTCGAAATAAGAAACTGTACTAAGAGAAGATGCTAGAATTTAAGGAATTAGAGAAGATGTAACAGCAAGGTCAAAGTAAGAGAAAGGAAATGGTGGAGACAGGGAGAAAAGGAAGATCCTAAATAAAACTTTAGACATACTACTTAAGGAAAAATAATTGGTGTACTCTCAAAGTCTCAATTGTTGAAAAGAGCGGGAAAATAGGGCGGCTTTCTCTTGGGCTTAACACCTAATAAAAGACAATAGCATCTGTGGGATTCTGTGTCAAGCAAAGCATATTGCACACCTTAATGTTCTAGAGTGGAAGCCAGTTACTTTGATCTTTGAGCTGTACTGTAGAATTCAGCATATTACTCTGATCGTGGCCAAGGGTGAGGACATGAGGGGTAGAGTTCGCTACCCCCAACTTTATCAATTTTGGTAGAAAAAAGGTAGAAAATGGTAGAAAATGGTTGAAAATGGTTGAAAAAGGTAGAAAAGATAGAAAATTTTAGCAAATATGATATAATAGTTACTCCCATTTAACAAAATTTTAGCAATTTTTTGTGGCTTTGCAGGTTCAAGGGGGTGGAAATGTGGGCAATGCTTTGACTTGTGCTGCTCGTTTGGGGTTGAGACCAAGAATAATTGCCAAGGTCAAAGTCCCACTGGTCAATTGATGAAGGAGTTTTCATTTGATTGTAAGAATCAGGATTTGCGAGGAACTTATCTTCTTACCCTTTTTTGGCACTAGGTTGCTGAAGATTCTGAAGGAAAAGCCATGCTGGAAGAGTTTGAAGCCGATGGTGTGGATACTTCTTTTGTAGTGGTGATTATTTGCTACATAACTCAGGTTTTGTAAGTATGGATGCTAAGTAGGAGGTTAGTATCTATAAAATAGGGATTTTCAAACTAGTTGCTTTATAGCTCTCATGCCTTATAAGTTGGTGGTGCTATCTGCACTTGAGTTTGGTTGAGCTTTAAACCTTTCTATACCTCTATAATTAGTTCTGTGACTATATTCTTTTGGTGGCTCTCTGTCATTTCTTCTTATCTTACGTTATAGACTTTCGTACAGATAATGCTTTACCTATTGTTATGTAAGCCATTCCCCTCTAAACAGATGGACCAACATCCATTTCACACTACTGTGACTGATAATCTACCTCTGTAGCTTACTTGGGTTAAATTGCTTTTTCATCTATCTGTCAAGTCAGACTGCCTATGTTGTGATCTCACCGGTCTCACTTTGGAAAACATGAATTAACAATGCAGGTATCCAAAGAAGGGCGTTCAATGTATAGTCATGTCATTGTTGACAGTAAAATGTGAGATCCTTGCTTTATTTTTTCGCTTACATGTAATTCAGTTTTCTACTCATGTTTATTGATCCTTTTTTAGGCTTCAGAGCATAATTCGCTGCTTTTGAGCTTCCTCATTTTTTTTGAGATTGCTTCTACTATTCTCGGTCATGTGTGTATTTGAAATATTAGTCTTCGATCTTTGTCTTATCCATAAAACTTGCATCTGGTCTCAATAATTTCCTATGACCTTGACTTGGAACATGAATGAAGAATTGCACATAGCTTCAGGCTTTTAGCAGCTGCATCTCCTTTATGAAGTGTCAAAATCCTATCTGTGATTGTTAGCCTTCTCCCGACGAGGCTAAGCTTATTATGATGGTTCCAGGAAAACTCGGACTGCTATCTACCATCCAGGATATCCTCCAATGATGCCAGTTGACTTCTCCCCTGCAAGTTTGTATTCTGTGTTAGATGGTGCTAGGCTTGTATACTTTGATGGACTGTCACTCAAAACGGCCTTAGCTGTTGCACAAGAGGTAAATATATTCTGTTCCGATCCCGGTCTTTTCTTTCTTTTCTCATTTTGGTGAAGTCGGGGGTAGCTACACCAGCCCTGTTCAAATAAAAAGTAGTGAAATGAATGTCTAAATGCCATAGCTTAACTCTAATTTAGTCATTTGTCAGGAACAGTTTCTCAGACTTGAACATTAACATACAGGTTTTGTCCCCTCAGGCTCTGCACTTGACACATTTGAACTATTCTGACACTGATTTCACCAGTCAGATTTTCATATGTTCTGGTTTGGCAAGTTCAATGTTCTACAGAGATAGGGTGGATCTGTTACATGATACAAGGCAAAGAGACAAATAAGCAACTTAAAATTTTAATTCTTCATTTCTTAGTACCTGTCAAGTTCAAAAATATCTAAGGTGCATAGAAGTACCGTCTGAAGTAAAACTTATAGACATGCTCAGGCACTTACATATACACAGATAATAATCAAGTACAGAGCAGCTATACACATGGATGGGAGCCTGTATTGACAGTGATCGAGTCTGGAAATATAGTAGTAGGCTTCAGATTTATTCTCGGTCTAATGATCAAAGTTTAGATAACATTGTTTGGTAAAGTGATATGAAGTTTTCTACTCATAGTTATACTAATGAAAACCATTAAAAGATCTAATGGAAAAGGAAAAGGATAAGAAGTTTCAGATTGTAATTAGAAACTACAAAATGTAAGCGTACTTATTTGATTACTTTTACTAAGAAATCATTCATTATGTGAGAACCTAACCACAGTTTTGTTGAGATGAAGTAAATAGCGCATGGATTTATAGATCATTTTGGCTACGCCACGCATGCTGGCTATATTTTTAAACAAAAGCTATAAGAATTTGCATGTACAGGAATTTTTTTAGTAGCACAAATTTATTAATAAGGAATTTATATTCAACTTATTGTACTTTAACCATCATGTTCACATTTACCAGTTTAATTCCCTGTTTGTGTATTTCTTTTTGCGCTCACTTGGATCGAGGAGCTGTATTTACCTACTGTAGTTTGTGTTGCAGGCATGTTTAAGAAATATACCAATATTGGTTGATGCAGAAATGGGGGAGGAAGGCTTTGACAATCTTCTCAATATGGCTGACTACGCAGTTTGCTCAGCGAAATATCCTCAGGTGAAACTAGTTTAAATGTGGTAGACACTTGTCTACTCGATTAATGAATACATTTTTTAATTTGCAAGGAATAATCCTATCTACACTGTCGTTGAGGGCAGAGTATCAGATCACGTGGTTTTGAAGAGTAAGCTAACTTTCAAAAGTATTTAGTCGACCATTGTCAGAATACTATTGTATCTAAATTGAGTGCAAGCAGCCATGTGATAAGGTGCTAGTGTACTGAGGTTTAAGGTATACTTTAGGATCAAAGTCGGGGAGAGTAATTAAGATGGCTCTGCTAGCTTTAGCTCAAAAGAGGAGCTTTGGATAATTTGGAGAAAAAAAGCTAGTAGTTATCGAGGGAATTGATTTCTCCCTGTAAAGGGGTTTCCACATCTAATTGTGTTATTATCTTACTTTGAAGAATTGTATTATATCTTATATCTTTCTACAAGATTAAGAAATCGTATGTGAAGGGGAATCTTATTTGTAGAAATGGTACAAGCAGGCCTCCAGAAGGTAATTTTAACGTGTCAGATCTGCGCTCTTTTGCTATCAGTTCCGCTAACATTTTTGACTTATTCATAACTGACTGGTACAAGAGTCAATTGCTAACACGAAGCAAGTGCAATACAAATAGGGTGGAGGACTACAAATTAAGGGTAGCATCATTAATGTTTCATTTCATTCTGTAATTGTTATTATTATTTTTATCCTTTCCAAATTTACAATGGAACACTCTTACATAAACAGAAAGATTAAAAGAAAATTTCGGGCTTGGGATATTACTTGTACCGCAGGTGCACCTCTGGATCCACCCATATTGCAAGATCATAGAGCCACTTTCAGAGTAAAATGTGGCCGTTTAGGATGTTCTTGGTTCTCGTAACATGGATGGCTCTTTCAGTTTTTTCAACTTTGATAAATTTGATTGGTTGTATTTTGTTTCATGACAATGGAATGATAGATCGATACTAGACTAACATTGAGAAGCATGTCTGGATTCTTGTGTGGTAGGCCTGGACAATGGCACCATCAATGCCAAGTGCACTAGTTTCCATGATGATGAGATTGCCAAAGTTAAAATTTGTGATTGTGACCCTTGGTGAAGAGGGATGCATAATGCTGGAGAGAAGCCAAAATGGTAAGAATATGCTCCAGAATTCATCTTGGCCATCTGTGCTTATGTGTCTTCTTTCGGTGGGTATTCAAGCCTATTTATATTTCTGTGAATCTATTCATGCATGTATATATCAATGTACGTATCTGGCAGTATGTGGGCACAACTGTGAGTTTTGAAAGTATTGTTTGAACATGTACATTCTTTTGTTGATTGTATATGCATACCTCATTGAGTTTCCCTCATTGAGTTTCTGCGTGCAGCAGATGAAGCCGGTTTGGAAGAAATGGATGTTGACCGATGTTTAGCATCATTATACCAGAAAATAGATTGCAGCAGGACTTGCCCGTCGTGTGTATCATCAGTAAGATCCCTTTTCATTATCATTTGTTATGACAATTTATAGACCCAAATTCTGGTGTGTTGATTTCATTCTGAGAGGTTTAAGTGATAGTGCTCTGTTAGGCTTGATTTGGTGGCATGCTTGTCATCAATTGATGTTGTTTTGACTGTGTATTAATTCTGATTAGCGCATTTTATGTTTGTGTCGTATAATGTGAGTGTCTTTGACCATGGCTGTTGTGCAAGTCTGTGGCTTCATGTTGTAGCTTTCATGATTGTAGAAAACGCACTAAATAATATTTCCTTTTTTTAATAGAATAGAACCACTGCAATTGTTTTTTATAGAGCACTTGACTGAAATCGGATGAAATCACATACCATCCAAATTTCCTAGTAGATTGTAGTAGAAAGTTAGAGAAAACTGTAGAAAAAATGAATCATTAGATTGATTCGAATTTCCCTGCTTGATGTGAAGTACGATTAAAGAGATTTATTATAAAAATTTTTAACCTCCATAACAACTGGAAAACGGCTAGTTTCTTCCTGTGATTTTGGTATTATTTTCTACAATCTTGGGAACTATCGCAATATTTCGATTTATATCTACTTTTTTTTAAGGGTGGGTTTCTTAGCGTATTGGTCCCTGTTTTCTGAGCCATGTTCGGTAGATCATTCTGCACATGCTATTAGACCGGTGGCTCATGCATAAACTGATGATGTCCCTACCTGTTACGTCCATTGAGTGCAATCAGCTTTCTTCGAGCTATAAATTTTGGCGGATCTTGAGGCATCTAAAGGAGATCTCAGGCAACTTGTTAAGTGTAAAGATGTATGTTTTGCTAGTATACCATTCACTATTTTTATTACGCATCAGTTTGTTATCAGGTCATCTTGCGGCTGTATTTTTAAGCCAGAAGCTTGTATCTGCTGAGCAGATTTGGTTTGAAGTCATTAATTAGTTACGTGGTGATAATGATGCGACTATTTGGATCCTTTCTTCTTTCTCTTCTTAATTTTTTTAAATTCTTCTGTGACTTTTCTCATACCAGACAATTCTGAAGCTAAATGTACGTGGAATTGGGACACTGAATGGAAGATTGCTTGTGGGGACAGCTGAGCAAATACAACCATCTGAGCTTGTTGATACAACCGGTGCTGGTGATGCATTTGTTGGATCCGTTCTTTATGGTATGTCAAATAATGTCGTATATAGTGTTTTGCTATTTCAGTTTTTTGCATGCCATGAAGCTGTGGTCCAGCTGTTGTGTTTTCCTCCTTTGTTGTACTTTCCTGGATAAAAGGTACCCTTTCATTCTTAAGGTTTGGCACAGTCAAGTAAAGATGTCAATCAGAGTGCACTTAAGTGAACAGAGGAAGTGCAAGTAGAATAAGAAAACTAAAAACAATTTCGTATAACCGACTATAATGTGATGTTGCGGGTCTGTATGCAACAACCTCTCTTCTAATCCCAAAAAATTACTTAGGGATATGGTTGCGTAATGCGTAAAACCTTACTGGTTGGTTGTTGTCGATGTAATACATTGGATTGTGACATTCGTTGAATCTATTGAAGATCAAGTCACACACCCTAGATAGCCTCCTTATATCTAGGTGTATCTAGTTCATATTGTTATATCTTGTATCAGTTAGTAGCTTGTACCTAGTCTCCTCTATCCTAGAAATTAGCTAGATTATCTCCTACTATTTAGATTCACATGCATTAGGTTAGCTTAAGTTGTTATTTCTAACTCCTATATATGTAACACTGATAAGTAATGAATGATTGAGCTTTCTAATTCACTTTATGAAGCTCCCAAATGTCTCTACAGAAACTTGTACATGGGCTGAGGCTGAGCGAAAAGAGTTGAGTTGGGTGGAAAATAATCAGAGCAAAAAGAGTTAAATAATATCATAGCAGTGGACAGTGGTGTTGCTTTAATGTCGAAGATCTGCTGGAAGAATGCAGTTTGAACCTCACCCAGCGCATGTTCCTGGCTCCAACATCTTCTAGCAATCTTTTTTCTATTTTGCGATTTTGCTTTCTCCTGCTCCTTATAATTACTCCAGTGATCACCCAGCGCATGTTACTGCTCCGGCATCGGGTTCGTATGCTGCGAGTTAGCTTTCTTCTGGTAGTCAGAATTGAGGGCATGACGTTGCCTATGTCTCCTAGTGATCATAATTTAGAGCATCTCTGCTACTATTTGCTAAACGAAGTTTTTATGACTGATACCTTTTGACACAATATTAAGTAGATATAAAAAATAGTGTCATTTGCAAAAGAATTATAATATATTTGTATTAAGAAAGCTATCATGCATCAGTTAGACCTAGATTTTTGCTGGAGCTCGAACAATGTGTGCATGCATTTACTTTCTAGTTATGTTTTAATTTTAAGATGTTGTCCCCCCCCCCCCCCCCCAACTTTCCCATTTAATTGTCATCTGTTTTTCATTGGTTTACTATGTTGTGTTTCAATTAGCTACGCCTCTCTTCTATTCCAAACCCCCTAAAAATTTTCCTCATTTCTTCTCTTCATTCATACTGAAAACCACGAATAAATACGGTTGAAAGATTTATTTGAACTCTACACCTTGACAAAGGTCAGCTGTTTAGGCAAATCAGATATGTCAATCAGCTCCTATGACCCAGTGGAGGTCCTCTGCAGAGTGTCGTGGTCTCAGAGTTTCTAGTCAATATTTTTTGGTCTTTGTGTCTGAAGCATCTTTTGGACATGCATGTCTTTCATACAAGCACATTCAAGTTGTAATATTTGACATAAGTGCTAACTATATCTTGCTTTAAAAGCTCTTTGTACAGATATGCTGCCAGAAAAGATGTTGCCATTCGCTGCTCAAGTGGTGAGTTAGATTATTTCAATATCCGAGGATGAAGTTTTTGCAGCTTAGATCATGAAGATTACGAACACTGATTTTTACGCCATGTGAATAATATAATCACAGGCTGGCAGTTGTTGTCGAGCTTTGGGAGCTCGGACAGGCCTTCCACATTATACTGATCATCGACTGAACGCTTTTCGGGTCAGAAATAACGACTAATGGCCACTTAATGATCACAATAAACTCGTACCCGGGATCGGTTCTATAAGATATATGGATACGACCAATTGTGATTACGATCGCTAGCCTGCGTATCATGCTTGTTTTTTCAAGCACAGTAAGTTGTGTAAATAATCCTTTAGCTGGGTAGGTCGTAGTGCAGGCAGCAGTTCTGAACTGCTGTGGTGCTTGGCAAAGAATTGTGGTTGACTGTGGAGAGCTTAAGGCTTTGGTTTGTGGACCTGTGGTGGTGTAGTGGTTCTCGTTGATTGTGTGCATTGTGTGCGTAAAACATAGTTGTTGTTTAAACTTTGTCAATGGATGTAATTTGTTATTGAGTATCAAGCCTACTTATGGAGAACTCTAGATTTCTATATGTTGTATTCTCTGCTTGTCTTAGGCCCTAAGACTTTCTTAGACCACTAGAAAGCTGAAAGCATCACATGTTTAGGTAGTACATTACTACATTCTATACAATATTTCTATGTTGTATTGTTATGTATCTTTTTAATCAATATATAAGTTTTATTACATAAATTTTGAAAATCTTATTCCTATAACTGAAAGTGTTCTTCAATTTTGTATTGTTTTATAACATGAATCGTCTCTATCTACCGCCCTACCGGTTATATAATGACAAATGATTTACCATGTGCATGTGTAAATTCAAATAAAAGGGATTTTGAAAATCGTAAGTTGCATATAATTTTAGTTCATATAGTGATTATATTAACCTTATTTATGTATCATGTATCCCTATTTATTACACTTTTATTACAACACTCACATTTGAACTATATTGTGAATGGATTATGTATAATAATCATGATTTTACCTTATAATAGTATCTTGAATAGCATACACCACCATACAAGTTTCCAAAAAAAAAAAAAAATTACTTATAATGATTTTTAACCAATAAGGGTGAAAATTGTAAAGATCACAATTTATTAAAATGAGAAAATTAGACTAACAAAATAGTATGCTATTATAAACAAAATAGTGGTAGCATCATTACATAAGTAGACATTGACATAATCTACTGCTTCGGTGACTATTTACTAACACGAACCTTGCTACCAACGAATTGAAGCCGTTTCAGTTCCGTATACATTTGGATGAGATTGAATTTTCCTCTAAAATATTGTAATTTCCGGTGATATTTTGGCCGGAAAATTGGTTGGGGGTAAAATGTCACTTTTGTGTAAAATGACGGCTCCAAAATGTTACAATTGTAACTAAAAAGTTTTAATTTCAAACAAAGTTAAGGGTTTAACTTACTATTTTATTTTAAATTTTATTTAAAAAGCTTCAAAACATACTTTTCATTAGGTTGCGTTTTACATATACGGAAAAAAAAAATTAGTCCATCTCGAGAATGTGGTTAAGGAAAAACTTTATTAGAGAAATAAAAGAAGACAAAGGGGAAATTTGAAGGGGTAGAGAGAGGAAAGTAAAGGTGGTGAAAGACGCGCCTCGAGGCAGCGAAGAGCGAACAACATCGAGAAAAGGAAGGGGAGTTGGTCCTTCCCAATTGAGAAGACAAGCCAACGCCAAACGAAGAAGCAGACTTGCTGTCTTGTTTTGCTTTTTACCTCGTACGACGTGTTTGCCACAGGGCTTTTTCCTGTCTCTTCTTATGAGAATACTCCCCAACACTACAGTACACACCTCTCCCCCAAGTATTTTCTGGGATTCTCTGCCAGATTCTCGCACGCGCGCTACTCTCAACTCTTTCTACTTCTCCTCTCTTTTATGACTTTCCCACGCGCATGCAATACGTATATCTTCTCTGCTCACTAAGCTTGGAAAATAAGATAGCGTCACCCGGTGGTATCGAATTTGGGCGTCACCCCTCTCACAATGTATTATTATAATCCCGATGGGGCCATCAAGCATTATAATAATACATGTGAGAGGGTGACACCCAAATTCGGTAGTCAGTACCACTCGATGGCACCCTATAATTGTCCCACTAGCTTTATGTTGTATCCTTGGTTAGCAACTCATTTTCTACTTTTAAGTAACGTGTTTGTTGTCACTCGCTGTTACATTAAGGACAATGACGGGCCTAAAGATTGATGTATTTGATGAGGATATTTTTTAAAGGGGACATGAAAATATAAATGAGAATTTACAATGATTTTGTTAATCGAGTTGTTCATGAACATAAACGAATCGAAATCGATCAAGTTTGAGCTCGACTGGTTATTAACCTAGCTAGCCTAGCTATGTTTTACGTTCGTGTCCATTCGGTCAGCACATGAACAAGCTTTGGTCGAGTTGTTTGTGAACGTGGGTTGATCTAAGATTTAGAAATGGGATAACAACTATATGTTTTTTGTTAAATTTTCTATTTTTCTACCTTTTCTACCATTTTTCTACTAGTTTCTACCTATTCTATCAAATTTTATAAAATTGTTGTTATCAACTAGCAAATGCCACCCTTCTTTGCTCATGAACTTCGCCACTGTTCGTGAAAGTTCAAAAGACTCGTGTTTTTTTATATCCCTAGCTAGTTGTGTTTTTAAGTAAAAAAAATATATAAAACAAGATTGTAACTAGTAGAAAACATTACGTAACAACTCTATAATTAGCTTGAAGAACGGAAAGTTAAAAGGGAAAGTACAAAATATGTTGTACTCCATATGAATGCATGTCTTTTGTGCATTGTTAACCATTTGTGGAAAAAACTACACTTTTTCAAAACTAAATTTGATTATCCAAAAGCATTGTGAAAATTTATCTGAAATTAATCATAATAACAAAGAAAGAGCAAAAGTGGATTTATGTTGTTAATTTCTTGGCTTATGGGCCTGTTCTCTACACCGTTTTTTCTGTATTTTTTGTTTCTTATTTTATTTTTATGTAACTTTCTGTATTTTTTGTAACTTTTCTGAACTTTCTGTATTTTTTGTAACTTTTCTGAACTTTCTGTATTTTTTTGTATTTTTTGTAACTTTTTTAACTTTCTATATTTTTCTATATTTTTTGTAACTTTTCTGAACTTTCTGTATTTTTTGTAACTTTTCTAAATTTTCTGTATTTTTTCTTAACTTTTATTTATTTATGTTATATCTTTGTA
>CAAKMY010080358.1:0-21820 GCA_901111285.1 Corrigiola litoralis | reverse complement strand
AAAAGTTAATCCAAACCCTTGAACGATTTGACTCTAAAAAAATCACTAAAAAACTATCAATTTTTTTTAAAAAAAATCTTAAACTCTCTCCCAAATTCCTTAACAATTGTCTCCCTTAGCATCTTTTTTGGGAACCTCTGTGGGAGAGGTAGAGGGGAGAGGAGTGGAGGGTGGGGCCGATGGTAGGAAGCTGGGCTCCGATGGGGGAGGGTGGGTTCAGGCAAGGGAGGGCGGGGCTGCTAAGGGTGGACGCTGGCGGGGTATGTGTGGCTAGGCGCCAGTGGGGAGGGTCGGGCTGGGCGCCAGTGAGGTAGGCGGGGCTGGGTGGTGTCGGAAGATGATGGGGATAATAAGAGAAGATGATGTTTGGGAGTGAAGGGAAGAGAGGAAGGGTAATTATTAATTTTCTATATTTTTTTATTAGTCAACTTATTCAAGGGTTATGATTAAATGGTGAGAATCAATGTTTAAGATTTGTTTTTAGTGATGGCCACATTTTTAATGTAGCCATTGTGCCATGAACCATACTTCTATAGTTCTATCCACTTTGATGCCCATTTCCTTAACAAATTTCTTTAAAAGCCTTGAAATTGACATCGCAGATACTTTACCTGGACTGTTTAGGGCCTAAGTACTATGGGCCAGTAAAACAATAAGGTTTCAGCAGCTGTGGTTGGCCTATGGGCCCAATCTACAATGTGATTGACTACAAGCCAATTCAGTCACAGTAGGCCTTTTAACTTGCAAATATATGCTTCAGGAAAAAAAAAAACTTGCAAGTATCCGACCACCCTTACATTGTGATTGACTACAAGCCCATTGTCACATGAGTATTTCCTTTGATTATCCTGAGTTTTGGTTTTGTTAAAATATCTCTAAAGTTTTATGACTTTTTAAAATAACCCCGAACTCTTAGTTTTTGGTCTTTAAAGGAAAAAAAACTCCCAAATACCAACAAGATGATTAGTGTTTTAGGTGGGAATTATGAAAGATTAGTCACTCTCCTCTCCACCCACGTCTTTCTTCCTCCGGTCCTCTCCCACGGTCCCACCACATCCCAACCCCACCAGTTATAATTGTTTTTTTTGTCTGAAATGCGTGCACAAAGTCATTGATAAGGATCGAACTCCCAATCTCATGATCGCGTCAAAACTAATTATAATTGTAACGTTGAGATATTAATTGTTAATTGGAAAAGAACCAGAGGCTAAATTCCAAATTAAACAAAAAAGCCAAGATTGGATAGATTTTCTCAATCTTTACGACCGACTTATTCATTGCCGACGTGAATACGTGATAATAAGGTCGAGAGCTTAATCAGTTCATATTATGCGACACACTTTACATGATATATTAGTAAAATTGAAGTCTTTTACTATGTTGAAAGTTGAGTAATCCAATTAAGAAAAAAAAGTGAGGCAGCTAAATTATCGCAACAAAGCAAGTAACGACAAGAGCTGCGAGCTCGATTGGTGGTAACTTCCAGTCTGAATCCAATGGATGAAGCCAAGGCAGTTAAATAATCGAGCAAGACTTTACATGTTCTTGGGATATCATCACATAACTACTACTAGTAGTTAACATCTAGTCTTGATCAGAGTGGTTGAATTGGAATTATCACTTAAGGCCCACTTTTTTATCTTAAAAAAAGTACGTGAGATAGTTTAAGGTGAGAATCTGGTAACATGGAAGTATGAAACTTTATGTTGTTTATATAAATTATGATTACAACTATCATGTAGGAGCACAGTGGTAGCTTACCTTTCAATGGTTAATTGGTTCTTCTTGTTGCATAACTCCATAAGTAAAAAGATTTTGACTCCTATGCTAGTATTTTCAACTCCCGAGAGCTTGTAATTGAGCCTTAGTCGTCCACGTTATTTCATCCTACTTTTTCCGCAGGACTCCATTTATCCAACTACAAATAGTTTGATTACTTAAAGTCAATTTTAGGCGAGTAACTGGCCGGGTAAGTCTATGACATAATGACTAGAGGATTTAGGTTACAAATTGAAAGAAAATTGATCCATTCATAATTAACATATTAGTCAAAATTCAAACACGACATAACCTATTTATCACCTCTACCTCAAAATTAAATAAGGATGTATATGAGGTCGGTGTATGATTAGCACTTAAGGAACCAGTTCGTACACCCTCTGATCCTCACAACTTATATCTATCACATAATACCATACAATGATACAAGTCTAGCTTTGTACTCCAATTTTATTTTGTTTTGGTTGGGAGGTGGGGTGGGTGTGTTAGTGCACTAGTGCTTGAGTGGTCTCCGGCTGAAGACACTACAACCTCATAAACTCCAAGTTGCACTCCATGAAAAGCCAAATGCTTCACTCTCAAGTAGGGGCTCACTTCCAATATAAGACCCACACGTTGAACAATTCAAACCCATAACCAAGATCACCCATTCGTCTGTCAGCTGAACATATCTCACCGCATGTGAACATAATCTTCCTACCCCCTCTCCTTACCAAAAGAGCCATAAAATTGTGACAATTGACACATGTGAAGATAAAACATCCAACAACAAGTGAAGAAGATAATGAATGTGCAAGGTTACGCTATAGCTTTCTCTGAAAAATAAACAAGGTGCATGTCTACAAAAAGTTCCTTAGGGTAAGCGAAAAATAATACAGCGAGAGAAAAGACAAGAAACTTCTGGGCTTTCTATAGTTTCTCGGCACGCTTAAATTGTGGCAAAGTTGTATAGCAAGGTGATATTGTTCTTGTACTTGTGTGATCAATATGTATTCCATGTACATTGCTAGGCACCACGGGCACAAGGTTGAGGATAATCAGTGCTCTTCTGTTCTCACCAAGCACATCAAGGCTCCTGTTGACCTTGTAATTCTCTACCTCCTTGATCTTGTTTCAAATATGTGCATGGTATTTGTTATTCTTGTTCATTATGGTTTACTAGTGATCACGAGTATAAGACTACGTACATCTGACCCCTCTGTCACAGTGTCACACCATAGGCGAGAGCCTCGTCATAGACACCGTGTTAATGGAAAAAGTAATTACGTTGTGTAGTTCATAATCTTATATTCTTATCTCTTCTGTATATATATATGTTCATGAATAGTGTTACTAATTATATGTTCCAAGTAGAAACTGAAAAAACTGTAATGTGTTAGTCTAATGTGGGCATGTCGCTTGTTCATAAATGCTTTTCTACAGCTTCTTTGGGTTGATCAGCTCGTATTTTTTGTTATTATCTTTATCTGACGAAGGATGCTAGGGAATGGTATGTTTAGGATAAGTTTCATGAAAAACGTACTAGTCCTTTTTCTTGACGTAATTTGCTACCAAAACTGAGATATATGATTTCAGTTTCTGATGGCTTGAGCATGAAGTTTAGACAAATAGACGATGTTTGTTATTTACTAAGCTACACATTTCCCACTAATATTATGTGAAAGCTAAGCTTCTCAACATTGGGTTTCCAATTGACTAGCATATGATCTAGAAGATCTTGTAGGTAAATGCAAAATAACGCATTATAGGCTTACCTATAGTCTAGCATATAGATGATACAGTATCTGTTAGTGTTTGGGTTCATAATATATGCCTTGAATCATAATGCAATGGCTGACTCTGTTGCAGAAATGCTTGTAACTTGTAACGTCTCTTTCATGATGGCACAATAGTGCAGAGTTATCAGTAATAATTGGCATCGATCTTGGGTAACTTTAATAGCAAATCTTTAGTTATAAATGTTTTTGATGTAGTGCTATAGAAGGCCAAGTATGATTCAGCTGTAGAGGATTAGTCTCTCTGCTCCCTTCTGCTTGATCAAGATTTATACTTGTCATCAGTTTGACTTTAAAATGTTTTGGCAAATACTCCGTAGATTGTTGTCTTTACTTTCTGTTGGTGTTCCTTAACATGTTCTTCTTTGTTTAGGTATGGTCCTTGGTCCGAAGGTTCGATCAACCTCAAAAGTACAAGCCATTCATTAGCAGGTGCACTATGAGTGGAGACCTTAAGATTGGAAGTCTTAGAGAAGTGAATGTTAAATCAGGTCTTCCAGCCACTACTAGCACCGAAAGGCTAGAACTCCTAGATGACGATGAGCACATCCTCAGCATCAGAATCGTGGATGGTGATCACAGATTGAGGGTATGTCTCTTTAAACTCCTTTAGGAACTTTTCACCAAGAATCCATTAGATGCTTCATCCAATCACAAAAGAGATAAATATACATGATATGTCCTGATGAATCCCCCTCTAGTATGCCAAAAGTTATCTCTACAAACTTTATCTCCAAGACTCCAAGACTCCAATAATGGAATAGAATTGTTTGCGTCATCTTTGCGATGTGACTCCTTTATATCATTTGTCACCAATTGACGCGTTGCTATATCTAGAAGACATTGATCCACTTCTTCTGTCAAATTATTTGGTAATGGAAATAGTTAGCAAGCGCCCGAGCAACTTGATTGGGCCAATTCACTTAAACATAATGATAGTTGATAACGCATAGCTGAATTAATGGTCCTCAACTTTGAACTTTGAAGTGGCATAAAGTGGTATGTTACTTAGCTAGATTCTCTTGCAAATTCCTTCACCCACGAATGAGGATCGATAAAAGAAGTGTAGGAGAGAAGGGATAACGAAAGCACAAAAGAGAATGGAAATGAAAAGGTTAAAATTGCATGGTCCACTCACTATAATTCTCTTTAGATGGAGCTCCACTACTAGTCTCTTGACGAATGTGCGGGGTGAACTGGAAGCTCAATAGTGGTACATATACAAGATGTCTGCATGGACACCCATTTAAAGAAACATACTGTAAGTTATGACTTATTAGCTAGTAAAATTTTCAGGAAGTTAATTACATTGGATAAGTGGCGGTGAAACTTAACAATCTTCTGTTTGAATATGACAAGATGCTCTACTATTCTTATGTGCGACTTTGTGTTCTTTTTTACAACCCCCTTACTTGTGTTCTTTTTTGACGTTACTAGAGCAAACACTTTATTTACTTATTAGACATCTCACTCAATCTTCGATTGCAGAATTACTCGTCGATCATCTCAGTTCATCCCGAGATAATTGATGGGAAGCTGGGGACACTAGTCATTGAATCATTTGTAGTTGATGTGCCTGATGGGAACACTAAAGAAGAGACATGCTACTTTGTTGAGGCCTTGATCAACTGCAATCTCAAATCTCTAGCTGATGTCTCTGAGAGGATGGCCAATGCATAAGTAGCGCGAGACGTCTATGAATGTTTGGCTCTATAATATTACCAAAGTCCAGTACAGTGTTGCTTGCTTAAATTAGATAAGAGTTCCAGTGCTATTCTATCCTTGAAGCTTCGAGGAGGTTGATACGCGCAATTGTTTGCATCCCTTCTTCAACTTGTTTTTGATGCGGCCATTGTAGCATCCCAGGCTTCACGTACGATCCTTTCATGTCGGCTTGTTTTTGTAAGCTATCGTGCATGGTATCTTGCTCTATTGTAAGTCTTTGTAAGTTCAACTGTTGTATGTAGTGGATGAATGTTAATACTCCTCCAAGAGAGAACCTGCTTTCTGCTTGTGCTCGGGTTTACCATGATGTTGTATATAGACTCTTTGTGCTCAATAAGCCCTTAAGGTTTCCTGCTCTTTCTTTGGTTTCCCCTTTCCTTATAAGCTTAATACAATTCGATGATATTCATAGAAGTACAGCGCGCTGTAAAAGTATTTAACTTTTACTTGCAAGAGTTTGGAAGTATCACTATATGTGAGAAAGAGGCAATGATTTTAGAGTACTACGTACAAAATATATTGTTAATGCTCCTCTCACAAAGAAGAGACCAACTGAAGAAGTGTAAGCTATCATGTAAAAGTTGTCACACTATCTAAACAATAAGTGAAACTCTTTTCACAATCTTTCGTCACTAGAGTCAGAATTGCTCTGGTTTTGACGAGGAATGAGGAATGTCGAGAATCCTATAAAAGCATAATTTGCTCATTTAGCGCAGATACCCTGGTACTGGTAGTAAGCCTTCAAAAGTAATAAGGCCGCAGATGTGCCTGTATATCTTTGGTTCATCAAGTTTATGGTTTTGCTATAAGCTTCTTACCAAAAGCTAAGGGGAATATGCTTCAAAATTCCTAACGTACTATGTCGGTTCTCCAACTTGCAAATCATATGCAAACTTATGTAGGGTCTGTTAAATGTGGAGACGATAAACCCAGTAGCCCAGTAGTTATCAGAAATTACAAACCACTCATTTATTCTGTGGGTCTCTACTCTCTAGTGTATTGCATCTGCAACTGAAGTGTGCATCTACAAACTTGCCATGTCCACAAGACCACAAGTGGTCACTTTCCAACATTGCCGCACAATTTGACACGCCAAAAAGAGCAGGTAAGACCTAGAGATAAGGTTGAGATGCAAAACATTATTGGTCCGGGAAACCACATCTGGAGACTAGAAACTATCAGTACGTTATCCTACACATTCATTTGGCCTTTTGTCATGTATGTAGCATTGTATGCGCGACTAGCATTTTACCATCCTTTTTCTATAGCGACCAGAATGGATAATTAGGATCACATTCTTTGTCATTGCGCTTAGGTAGAAATTTCATGAACTGTAATGTAGAATCGTGTTAAGTATGAGTCAACAAGGCTTAATACCATTACATAATGATAATTGCAACTTGCAAGAGCACCTTCCTTCCCGTAAATGGTGTAAACCAACACCAATTTTTGGGATATTTGTCGCGATTTCTTCCCGATACCTTTTACCGAATGGTCAAAGTGGGCACATAGACAGGTGGAGACTTGGTGCAGCTTGGGAGCTTAGTACTGTAAGAAGTAAGAACTAAGATCAATTAAAAGAATGTCAATTGGTCTCTATTATGGCGGCCGGCCTATGTCACACCATATTCTCATCAATTCTAGCTAGACTAATATTGTTCTCAACTACCTTCATTCATATCATTTTTAATCTATCTCTACCTCTCTTAAGTTGAATATAGTTCCACCCGTCTATTCTTCTCATGGAGTCACAAGTGTATGCACGACTTTTTTTACATGTTCAAACTACCTAAGCTTGCTTTTTTTACATCTTGTATTGAATAGGTGTAAATCCCCTTCTCACTCTAATCACATCATTCCTTATTCTGTAGCACCTAGTATACTTACACATTCATCGTAACATAAGCATTTTCGCCACATTCATTTTTTGTATCGGGGACATATTGGCAACTCAACATTCTTTTTCATTACCTAAATGATGATCCATACAGAAATCATGTGATACTCTTCCAACTTGCTTAACTTTTATGGGCTACATCACTATCAATTTACTTCAATTCTAAGTTTTTTTCCGTACAATACTTTAATTATATGTTAAACTTGTAGGTAATGGTGGTAAAATCATCCAACCGAGCCATCCCAAACCCTAAACTGATACTACCAAGAAAATCATAACCCGCAACTGATGTAATGGTTAATTAAAACTCGACACAATCCGAAAGTTCAAAAGTCGAAATTGAACAAAACTGACCCAATTTGCCTCAAAACTCAATTCAACCCAGACATGATCCAACTGACTCGATGCAAGATCACAACTCAATATTGTTTGAATCATCATAACTTTCATTTAGAATGATAAAAGTTTATGACCCTATTTGGTAAATAGCTTATTGGGACAAAATTTAAGGGTTTGACCAGTTCTAGGGGGTTTGAATGGTCAAAAAGCAATTAAGCTTGTTTGGTTGTTGGTGGGTTGAAGAATGGGTTGACAAGAACCCTCTAAAAATAAACCCGCTGGAAAAAGGAGCGTGTTGACAGTATGGGGTCGGAAAATACTGTAAAAAGACCTATTTGTCCAATCATTAGAGAAATTTACACTTAATACCTTTATATAATACACATAAATATCCTTATATGTCAATTTACAATAAATAACTATCAACTATCATCCTCTGTTTTTTTCGGTTCGCTACATTTGGCTTTTGACACTGTTCAAAGTTATAGTTTAACCGATTATAACTCACTATGTAAAATTGAGAAAAATATAAAATTTTAATTGTTAGAATTTTATTTAAGAATACTATCATATTATGGTGCTTATATAATTTCTTCAATTTTATATTATGAGTTATGAGTGGTCAAACTAGTACTCCAAAATGTGCCAAAGTCAAAATGTAGTGAACTGAAAAAAAAAACAGAGGGAGTATCAACTAATTTTTACCATACATATTTACACAATCCACTAATGAAATTACCTGACCAAACCCGTTATTTCAAACCTGTTACCCATTAATACAACCCGCTTCCCTACTAATATAACCCGCTATCCGCTGTTTGCCAGACAGGCCTTTGTTGTGATTTGGTATGTAGTCCAATTAAAAAGATTGTCCTCCTAGTAAAGGAAGTGTCCTAACAACAACAACCACCGCACCAATCCACCAACCCACCGAATCTACGGACTTGTGCTGACAATGACACAAAACATATCAAACCCCACACACACGCATGCACACACACACACTGAACTGAACCAGTTGAGTTGAATCTAACAAACAGGCTCAAACTCCCACGACAGACAAACACATTAACACATACACAACTCAAGTGATTCAATCAGTGCCAAACCAACAGCAATGTCTATGGCTCTTCGCAGACTCTCCTCTCCTTCCTCTTTTCGCCCTCTTTTTAATGCCAAAAGTTCCCTTTATTACATGGTAACACACACACATATATTTCATATTTTCATGCCCATCATTTTATCTTTATTTATTTATATGTTGCATCGTTTCCTTTTACAAGAGATACTCTAGAGGTTAGTAGCTATGTTACCTGGACTCGGATCCAAATGTCCGACATGGGTGCGTGTCCAAGTGTTGGATTCGGCTATTTTATGAAATTTTTACTAGTTTTTGGCTTTAAATGAGTGTCCAAGTGTCATACCCATGTCCGAGTGTCAAGTGTTCGACACGGGTACGTGATGCAAAATGAAGAGTCTTGGTAACATAGGTTAGTAGTGTCGTCCCCTAACAGAAAAGTTGGGGGGCGGGTTGATTCTTATCTGCGACTTTGTACGCTCACACATACATATTTCATGCCATATCTATTTTTTAAATATATAGTGGATCATTTCGGTTTTCACCATCCAGTTTAGTGTGGATTCAAGTCGGTAGGATTGTAGGAACACTACGGCGGCAACGCTCTCCCTCTGCGTTTTAACACTGCTATATTCCCAAGTTCTCGACGTCTGGGTTAAGCTAGAACAACACCTTACCAGTTGATCTAAGTGCTTTAGGTGTATCATTTCGTCATCAAGAGATACACTTTAGTGATTAGGAGTGTCGTCCCCTAACTGAGAAGTTGGGTGGGGGGTCGATTATTATATGCGACTTTGTGCGCTCTCTTTAGACCGACAGAAAGAAAATAGAAAAATGTTAAATCTGCGACTTCGTACACTCCTTTTGAGACCAGCATAAGTTAGATAGAAAAATGCTGTTGCTGTTTTTATAATGATATAGTTTCTGTTTTGATTGTGCAGTCTTCTTTGTCTAGCGAAGCTGCTCTTGACAAGGATCGATCTCGTGTTAATGTAAGTATGCATGGTGTATTTATCTATGTAAATCTGATTTACTGGTATTTTTCACTTGCTATTATTTATAGTTTATGTTGATTTATTAATGGTGGTTCAACTTTTTGTGTGTGTTTTAGTGGATAAAGCAGCTGAATGAACCGCTTGAGGTTATTGATCCTGAGGTGGCTGACATTATTGAGCTGGAAAAAGCTCGCCAATGGAAGGTAATATTACATTCATTGCCTTCCTGTTTCTGTTTTGATTTTTCTATGTTTGGAGTTTGTTTGATGGATTTGTAGATATTTATCTAGATAAGTGTTGTATGAGACTGTCTAATTTGAAGTTAAAATTAGATCGTTCTAAAGGTGGTCATTTTTTGGCTTAAAATGGTCATCTTCATAAGAGCGTTTATACAAAGTGACCACTTTAACTCACTCTGTAAGGTCTAATATTGAGTCACTCGTGAAAACTCTTGATAACGCCCCTAGTCATTGTAACTGTAGTTTTTGAGGAGTTGAGTTGGATGAGAACAATTGAAACCATATAGGGGCTAAATTTTGATCGTAAATTTATATCATGGTATGGAAATGAGTACAATAGCACAAGCAGTCTGTAAGTTAGGTTTGGTTGGCTAAATGGTGAAAGCCACAAGATTGGTGACCGTTTCCTGATGGCCTTGCTAATGGCGTTAAAATTGCGACTACGTTAGGACATGGTCCCAAAATAGTCTTTTTGGTCGCTTGATATACTTGCGTCTGGTAGCTGTGACTTATGAGGAATAATGCACCTTCTGCATACTTGTTTTGAATTTTATGTATGTTTGGTTATTTGGTGTCTTGTTAGTTTGTTTTGAATCTTATTATGGAATTGTGGCTGGTGTCTATAGGGGCTTGAGCTTATACCATCTGAGAACTTCACCTCAGTGTCGGTGATGCAAGCAGTGGGGTCCGTCATGACGAACAAATACAGTGAAGGATATCCGGGTGCTCGATACTATGGAGGAAATGAGTATGAATGAGTCACAAGTCTTGACTTTTTTCAGCGCACTTCAGTGTTGTTCTAAGTTCCATCTCTTATGAATTTTGCAAATTGTGTCTCAGGTACATTGACATGGCTGAGTCATTATGTCAGAAGAGGGCGCTAGAAGTGTTTCAGTTGGATCCTGCAAAATGGGGAGGTGAGCAGTGAGCACATATACTTGTTTACTGCTAGCTCTATACTCATACTCTGCATACTTGTTTACTGATATGTACAGTCTGGCCTGCTACCATTTTCCAGAGGTCATATCTGTGACTGCCTTAGTTTGAATAAAATTGCTGTTATTGCCATCAAATTTGAAGCTAATTTTTATTGTGTCTCACCTCTCTGAACCTGCCGTTTTCTGTTCTTTATTTTTGCTAACAATATTAAAAAAGCGATTGTTTGTCATTGGTGTTGCAGTTAATGTGCAGTCTCTATCTGGATCACCTGCCAACTTCCAAGCTTATACTGCACTTCTCAAACCCCATGAGAGAATCATGTCTCTCGATCTACCTCATGGTGGGCATCTCTCACATGGTTATCAGGTGCTTATAAGCTCATAAATTGAAGCTTTTGTTTGAAAGTATGGACCAAGTTAATTCTTGGTATTTACCCTCTTTTTTGTGTATTTAAATGTGTGTGTTTATAGTGGTTTATCAAAAAAAAAAAAGGGGTGGGGAGGGGGGTGGGGTGGTTCAACTAAGCTGCCTTTACTAGTTTGCTTAATGTATATCTTTGTGACATGTGCATGTAGACATAGAGGCTTAATCAATCTTCTTTCTTGTTGCAGACTGACACCAAGAAAATATCAGCTGTGTCCATCTTCTTCGAGACCATGCCATATAGATTGGATGAGAGCACAGGTTATATTGATTACGACCAGGTACTCTCATTATGAGCTTCAATATTTCATCTCCTGCAATTATTCTAGAATTGAAGATGAGAACTGTTTCCGGGTGAACCTTCACTGTCTTTTGTAGTATATTAATTGTTATCTTTTGTGTACTTCCTGTTTAGAAATTGATGAGAAATGGCTTTATTGTCGTTTAAAAATTTGTTTGTAAAGAGGAGAGTGACGGAGGAGAAAGGAAAGGATTTTTTGACCCTCATTTTGGTAGCATATTGAGATCGGAAGGAAGAGAGAATTGATTTGGACAGATATCGATTCTTTACTTCTTAACAAACAAAATATTTGATGGGAAATATGATATCTCCTCCCCTCTCCCTCCCTTCAATTCCTTTTGCCTTTGATATCCAATCACACTGCTAATTACATAGTCTGCACTATTTCTGTAGATGGTCATTAGTAACATTATTTGCCGATGTCCATTGATGGGTGGTCTACTTCAACAGGAGAAGGGAGAGATATACGCTTGTTAGATGTTTCAATGATTTCTAGTTTTAATTGAAATCCTTCTACTCAATTAACATCGGTGCACACTGTTGAAGTTTGAATTACATTGTTTTGGTTTAAAACATGGGTAAGAAGGGTATGCCTACAGGGAGATACCTCTAAATGAGTCCCATGAGGGGTTGAAGATCGTATGGGGGCTACTGCTACCTGGCCCAATTCTCAGTCACATGATGCTTATGCTAGCATTCTGTGCTTATTTTTATCATCTTCTAGTACTTCTAGCTGTTGATGTTGTGGAAATTGTTTTTGACAAACCTGCTTATGGAAAATCTTATGTCATGTTGGTGAAGATTAAAGAGTATGACTGATCTTTTAGCCCGATTCATTGCAGCTTGAGAAGAGTGCCGCCCTTTTCAGGCCTAAACTAATAGTTGCTGGTGCGAGTGCTTATGCACGCCTTTATGATTATGCGCGTATCAGAAAGGTGTGCCTTTTTACCTTATGCTTTTTGCCTGTTGTAGAATTGATATTATTGGCAGAATTAAATTATAATTCTTCTGATTGATCTGATAGGTCTGTGACAAGCAAAAAGCTATTATGCTAGCAGATATGGCGCATATTAGTGGTTTGGTTGCTGCAGGTGTCATTCCATCTCCTTTCGATTATGCAGATATAGTGACGACTACAACGCATAAGTCCCTCCGAGGGCCACGAGGTGCAATGATTTTTTTCAGAAAGGGTTTGAAGGAGATAAACAAGCAAGGGAAGGAAGTGAGTCTTTGTTTTTCTGATGCTAGAGATCTGTAGGATCCTTTCACGTATGCACATCTTTGAATTCCCCTCATTTTTTCAAATGAAATTGGGTATACCAGATTTTTCAACTTTCCTACTATGGCAGCATTTTTCTTTATAGCTTCTCATATTTTCTGTTCCTATTCATTATTTGGGTACAAATTGAGTACTTTTAAAACCTGGTTGTTCATTATGGAGAAAAGAAGTGGTGCATGGTTCATTTATATTAGGCATACAAGTTCTGACAATAAGCTCTTCTTGCAGGTTATGTATGACTATGAAGACAAAATCAACTCTGCTGTCTTCCCTGGACTGCAGGGTGGACCACATAACCATACAATTTCTGGATTAGCTGTTGCATTGAAACAGGTTCCGTTTGGAACTTTTCATCTTATTAGAAGAGTTTCTGACATGTAGTTCCCATCATATGTTTCATGCTAATCACATGATATATTCTCAAAAGTATTGCTGAAATGTAGGCCATGACACCCGAGTACAAAGCCTATCAAGAACAGGTGCTTAGTAACTGCACTGCGTTTGCCAAGGTACATATATAAACCTGTTGCATACAACTGAACAATGCACTTCATACTTGGATGCCACTGTTCCATTTTGAAGCTTTACAAGTAAAACGATTGGTTGTGCAGAGACTGATTGACATAGGGTATGATCTGGTGTCTGGTGGTACTGAGAACCATCTAATCCTGGTAAATCTGAGAAACAAGGTGAGATACATAATCCTCTGTGTCTTCCCTAATTCATATTCCTAAAAATATTTAGTCTGCTGCATTGGCTCCGTTCTTGGTGAGTTTTTGACAATCTGTCCTCTGCCTTCTGGCTTTGTCTGGGTTCACTTGGCTGATGCTCATGACACACCTGACAGTTTGCCTTTCAAGCACAAATAGAGTTGTGCCCCTGACTCTGGTTCTAATTTATGGCTCTTTGGCGGAGTTGTTTGGGTCAAAACATCCTTCATCCCCTCTTCACTTACTTTATATAGATGCTATGTATATTCTGATGCTTTTTTTGGTGGGTCTGTAATGTCTCATTGTCCATCGTACTCATCGTCTGAAAACTTCATGTGACAACTGTGCTGTTCATCTTCTCTATTCTATGAAAAATGAGTTGCATTGATAACCTCTTCAGCAATTGTGTTACTGTTAAAGTTAAAATCAATTTCTTTATTTTCCTTTTGTTTTTTGATCAAAAGGGTATCGACGGATCACGGGTAGAAAAAGTCATGGAATTAGTTCATATTGCCGCCAATAAGAATACAGTTCCTGGAGATGTTTCAGCCATGATTCCTGGTGGCATTCGTATGGGTGAGCCTTTTTTCAAAAGAAAGAAAGAAATATTCTATCAGAATCTATGATTGACACTTACAGTGTTGTTTTTACTTTACTTTCAGGAACCCCGGCTCTCACTTCTAGGGGATTTTTAGAAGAGGATTTCGAAAAAGTGGCTGACTTCTTTGATGCTGCTGTGAAATTGGCCTTGAAGATTAAGGCTGATACAAAAGGTTCGTTCCACGTTTTGTCTATAAGCAATTTTTTTTTTTTATTTTTTGACAACGGTCAAAATTTTTTTCTCACTTATTTTTTAGAAACTGAACAGTTACCCTAATGCTGTCCCTTTGAGACCTATGTTGCAGGAACAAAGCTTAAGGATTTCGTGTTAACTATGCAATCAGATGGCAACATTCAAACCGAGATTGCAAAGTTGCGTCAAGATGTTGAGGATTATGCTAAACAATTCCCAACTATTGGTTTCGAGAAAGAGACAATGAAATACAAGGAGTAGACATTGCCATCGATGAAGTTCCAAGCATGTTTATTAAATACATATATTCAGCCTCAGTCAAATGGCAAAACATGTTTTGCTCATCAATTCAAGATTGACATTGGGCAGCAGAAGTACTTCACTAGAAGATATTCCGAGTATACAACATGATGATTTCCCAAATTTTTATGTCCAGTTTATATAGTGTTAGTCATAATTCAAAGGTGTGAGATGCAAATTGAGGGGTCATGCATGTATTCATGTTGGAGATATAAAGATCTTCATGTCTTTTCTTGATCCTCTTTTCATATTACCCTGATATTACATTGGAAAGCAAAGTTGCTCCATTACAAAACAGCAGAAGTACAAGCGGTACCACCAAAAATAATGTAGAAGGCCATTTTACTATCTTTACAGGTATTGACAATACTAAGCTCACATAAACATGATTTGGAACATTGTTTTCTCACAAGATCCTATCACCATTCAAAAGGTGTAGTCAAATCTAGCCTTTTCTAAAATCTAAGAGAAATTTACAAGCACATGTATGAAGTAAACTGCTCAATCTCTGCTTCGTTGCTCGTCAATTTTGGGTGTATTCTTTGTCCTCGTTCCCAGCGCCTCCATTGGTTCCTAATTCCTTGACCATTTTATAGGAAAACAAGTCCTATGGACGCTTTCTGCTTTTGTTCTTGATTACCCTTGATATTCCTGACTCCGTAGCAGGCTTCCAAATGATATCATCTAGATTCTCGCAGAAACTTTTGTAAAACTGCAAGCATGCATCAGTAATTTGCCAATCAAAAGTCTGATTTAATGATCTCAAAATGACAGGAAGAGTATAATATTTATTTGCAGTTTCTTCACCACCCATTTCCAAAAGATAACCTCCGTGGCTCTGTTGGTACGCATGTTCACTTGTTCAAGGATAGGTAGTCGAGTCGAGGTGGAGGAGGAAAGAGAGTAGTGTTTCAGTTCAATTCAGAATGTTAAGTGGCAATGGAAAAATGAGGTAACCCCAACCACTCAACAAAAACAACATTTTGCATGAAAAAGAAATGAAGTTAAGACTAACATTGAAGTATTCATTTTGATCACCAGCCACTCTTTGTATATCCACCATGAAAAAAGTAGGAGCGACTTCGAAGACCTGGACAAAAAGATTTACTCAGTTTCGTTCAGTGCAACAACTTCCAAAAATTATGAGTCTCAACATAACAAAGAGCTTACTTCCAAGATTACATTGACTTGTCCAGTCTTGTTAGCTGAAAGCCCTTCTATCCTCATCTGCATCAAGAATTACTAGGGAAGATTAGCCACTAGCAACTACAAATAGCAAGCATAGACCAAAGTCTATTGCGACTAACAATCCAAAAGCAGTTGAGAAAAATTGTTAAAGGAATCCTACCTTAAAGTTTCGAATGTGAGTCTTGAAACCCATAGATTGTGCAACTACTTCTATAGTTGATATCACAACTTGGGCTGGCTTCTGAGAAACAAAACGTGTTTGTTGTTTCACTGAATCCTGATAGAAAGTGAATTGAACTCGAAGATCAATACAAGAGTTTCATAAAGAACAATGAGAGAGAGAAAATGAGAGAGAGAGAGAGAGTTCTTCATACTTTGCCTTTATCAAACAGTGATTGAAGGTTTAGCCCTTGCGATAAAATAATCAGGTCAAATGCATTGAGAACCAGTGGACCAACATCATCATTGCCATGTTGCACAGCATCTTGCTGTTCCTGCAGTCAATGTTTGGTTTTATGTATTAATAAATGATCGACAATAGAAAACCACATTTCAAGGGCAACATGTCGTTCAAAATACTATATATCAAGAGTACTGACAATATTTCTTCAATGATGAAAATTTATTCACAACATTGTGGAGTATCAGGGAAGAATATATAGCTTCATTTGGACACAACAAGGATAACCCAGTATGAATCCTGCTCAAAGCGAGGTCTGGGTGGGGAGGTCCAAAGACGTATACAACCTTACTGGGAAAAGTTTGACTAGATGATGATTTCAGAAGCAGCAGGACATTTGTAAATCTCTACTACAGAAGGTGGTTCATGGACAAGAAGTAAAAATTGTTCTCACTTTTCCCTTTTGATAGTTCTTCCACATCCATAGGATGACAAAATAACTCTAAATTACACCAACCAATATGCTATGTCAGCTTTTGCACAAATAAACTAAACGCACCTAAAAGTTTTATACAGTCGAAGGAACGAAAGGGAAAGTAAACAACTATCCTTGAGAAAGGAAATGATCTACTTCATGGAAGTAGAATGAACACTCAGATATGCCTTTTCTCCTTCCAAATGATAGACATGCCAAGTTACCTCCAGTATCATGAGGTCTTACGTAGTTGCTCAACAAGAAAATGTGAATTATCTGGCTGAGAGTTCCTGATGAACTTTGTGTACAAAGTAATGAAAAGTACAGTAGACAATCAGCTACTTTAACAGTAATAATTAGCTTCTTACGGACCTCAGTTTCATCAAAAACAGCATTAATGTCATCAAGGTTGACATCTTCATACTCAATGAGACTAACAGGAGTATACCCCTTTCTGAACCATTCATCATCTTTAATCTCTTGGATCCTGATTCGCTGCATAAAGTAACCAGGGAGAAAAGAAAAAAAGTAAACGATTGAGCAGCGATTACTATTAATTTGCATAAACCACTTGACGTTGACATGAAGAACCTACAGTTTGCGGATTTGGGTCCAATATTCGCTGGATTAAAGATTTTGCTCCGACAGAGAACCAAGACGGAAATGAAAAATCAGCATTCTCAATCTGCAGAGAAGAAATAAAAAGAAAAGAAGAAAACTTGATGAACAATGCTGAATGATAGTAATCCTTTTAAGACTAGCTCATTGCACTGGAAGAGGTGAGTAATTAGCAAGAAACTTGCACATCAACAGAAAAGAAACATGTTTACAGAAGTTTAATGATAGCAAAAGAATTGCATTTCTAACAAGGTTATTATAAATAAACAAATTATAATGTTCATGCCTTACTGTATAACGTAGGGAGATCAAGTTCATCAAATGGGAGATAACCCGCCATCAAAACATAAAGGATGACCCCACAGGACCAAATGTCGGCTGAAGCACCTTCATAGCCCTTGTGATTGAGAACCTAGCAGAACATTTGAAGAGATATGGTGACATAAAGGATCAAATTTTAATTGCTACATTTGTCAGATGGAGTTTAACTGTTACCTCTGGTGCCACATAGTTGGGAGTCCCACAAGTTGTCTTCAGAAGGCTTACACCCTAAGCAGAAGCACCAAGTTGTAATCATCTAATACAACATCTAGCTACTAGGATACTTTAATAGCAAAAAAAGGTACCTCTGGAGGTTGCGCACTTAGTCCAAAGTCTGAAATTTTCAAATCTCCTTGGGAATCTAGGAGAAGATTTTCAGGCTGAAACCAAGTGGACAAAAAGCGTTACGAAGCTGACAAAGCATTAGGAGTAATAATGGTGATTAAATGACAATGGAACTCACCTTCAGATCCCTATGGTAAACCCCTTTGCAGTGACAGCACTCTACACCATCCATCAGTTGTTGGAAATATTTGCGAGCTTCAAGCTCGCTGAGCCGTCCATGGTGAACCTACAAAAAACAGGTACATCCTTGTTAGCCTTTGCTACCTCTACCTTTTTTGAGACACGCAACAGTGGAGAATTGAGGGATGGGGAGCGGAAGCCATGAGGTTGTATCTGAAGACACAAAGTCTTAATAAAAAACTCACAATTTTATCGAACAATTCTCCGCCCGTAATGTATTCCAATATGATGTAGATCTTCGTACGACTTGCTATGACCTGCAGAACAGTCCTGAGAAGCATATCAGAAAAATAAAACCCAGACACAGACACAATAGAAAAGAAAAGAAAAAAAAAAAATAGAAATTATCTTCCATAATACTCTTTCCATTTTTCTAACATACTGCACAGACTATACATTGAGCTCTTTGCATGGTTCATGGTAGACAAACTCTCCTATTACTTATGCTAGTCCACCTGGGAAGCAATGTAATCTATTTCAAATGCAATATTCTTGTAATTGACATCCTTACCTCATGCAAACGAACAACATGCGGATGCCTAACAAGTTTCATTATAGTTATCTCCCTCTTTATCTGCAAGAAGACAAATCTTCTCAGTAAAAGAATGAATACAGAAGATAAGAAGAGTAAAGAAAAATAACTAAAAGAATAAGGAGCAACACAGTGGCGAATCCCATTAAGGAAATAGAATAGAAGGACTCAGGAACAGGTAAAGAGGAGTAGAGGCAAGGAAGAAATGGTAAAATATCTACTTTTGATGCAAATGTCAGTACTATGCAGAACACCATCCCATGCACGAATAGATATGGTCAGAGTAAACAAAAATGTAACGACCAAAAAGTGCAACTAAGTGCCTGATAAACAATTTTGTAGGCTTGGAACTCTACTAATCTTCAAGTATACATGCCGATATTTAAATGAACAAAAAAAACAAAACCAAGCAAAGTTGTTTCAGCAGTGATTAGCAATTGTTATTATTCATCCAGACTCAAGAGAATCTAGTAGAAGCTCTTGATGCAAAAGATCCAACTCCAAACAGGGCTACAGAAACAAATCTTGTTTCAGTACCAATTTGGGCAGGTTACTGGAGTAATATAGCTCTGCCACGGAAAAATTTGTGTTCATGAATTATTAAATTTAAGTTTCTGGAAGCTCATTGCTCAAGAGAACACGGCACAACGGGTGCACCAGGCAAGCCAAGTGTGCAACTTGGTACCAGTGCAAGTTGCACCACTTAGCCAACAACGACAATCGTAGTTTTGAAGGATAGATCATGGTTTGTGGAGACTTAATGGAGATGTTACTATTTTCAAGATTAGTTTAACATATAAAGAAACGCAACATTTTCATACCAAAGGCTGGTACTTTATGGGTAAAGAGATATGTACTAGGAAGGGTCCTACACAATTGATCACCCTATCCCCTCGTTAATGGGATACAAGAGAGGCAACTGAGGTTTGGTGTTGCACTTCAGGAGAGAAGCTGGACTCTAGAGTTAGGGCCAGGTACTCAAATTTACAATCTTATATGAGGCAATAAGAAGCAGGGGTATCTATACATGACCGGGCATAAGCTAAGTGAAGTCAGTGTAGAATTTTAGTCATTCGCTCATACTGGTATGGAGTGAATTCAAGTGCCTTATTACTGTACTTAAGTGCCTTATTACTCTAGTAATAGGCAAAAAACATGGGGATTCTCATATGTAATCAATCACTGATAACACATTTTTTTCGACATACATCCATCAGATTACCGGTTCTGAATTTGTGCTAAACTAAATTAATCCACGTGCATTCAGTGTATCGCTAAGGATAAGACATTTCAAACCTACAGGACATGAATCAATAATACATGTCCTCAAGGGTCTCTAATTTGGAAAGAAATTCAAACCAATGAGAAGGATAAGTTCATTACAGAATTTTCACCGTATAACCAGGAAGGGTGGGGGAACCAGAAAAACCAGGATTCATAGGAAATTGAAATTCCCTTGTCATCTACCAAGCATGAAGTCTAATTGAACAAGCAAAATTCACATAGAAAATCATAATTACTTGTAATGCTGAAATTTCCTCCAGGAATACGCTTTAAATTTGTTCTATTCACCATTATTGTCAGGCATATTAATAATACATCAAAGGAACATGTAGAATCAATGGTTGATAGCTAAACATACACAAATCCCCATTGCCATTCAAATACATACTACATGCATGATAACCACAACAACACAGACAGATGACAGCAACATCCACAACAGTTAAAACTCAACCCAATTCTCTGATTAACTACAGTAAATCCCCATCTATATACATGATCACCAAAACACCAAACACAAAACAACATAAATTCCATTACACCCAACCATATACTGCTAAACTATAGCAAATGCAATTCAAACACATACCACATACATATAATCACCAATTTAACAAAAAAGGCAAATGACACCCACAAATCATACTAAAATGTAGACCAATTACACAGCATTAAAAAACATTCCCTGCTGAATTCTACCAACATGAAAAAGAAAAAATCAACCCAAAAACAAAAAAGACAAGAAATTCTTATTTCTTTGTCCCCCTCAAGGCCTCAAACACATAAAATTCATTACACCAACAATCCATATTTGTCAAGATCACCCCTTTCTCTGCTAAACTATAGCAAATGCCTAGCAAATGCATTCAAACACATACCATAATCATACTAAAATGTAGACCAACTCCAAAGCACAAAAAACCAACCAATTTCCCAGCTGAATTCTACCAACATGAAGAAACCAACAGATTAACAAAAAAGACTACCACTTTATAATTCTTCACCCCCCTAAAATACAGTGGATCTCCTAGCTCACAAGCTGCTAACTTAAAAAGAGCAAATTAAAGCTAGCAAACTACCTGCTCAACCATCTTATGCTTAATGATAGTGCTTCGATCAAGCACTTTCATGGCAACACTTTCACCAGTCTCAGTATTCTGAGCAAACTTCACCTTTGCAAAAGTGCCCTCACCAATTGTCCTCCCTAGCTCATACTTCCCTACTTTCCTTACCACCATCTTTACTCAACAATTCCTCAAATGGGTATGCTCAACTTTTGCTCATCATATACTCAAGAATAGGAAGAAAGAGTAAGGCTAAAGTTTTCCATTTTGATGACCAAAAAGTCACCAAACAAGGGGACAAAAGTGGTGTGAAAGTGGGTTATGTGTTCTATGTAGATAGATCATTAATTTGGTAATAAAAGAATGACACTTTTGCACAAATAAGGGAATCTTGTTTTATGAAAAAATGGAATTAATGAGTATTATTTTCGTATTTTATAGATTTTAACACTTTTTTAATTTTTATGTACTATTTTAAAGTTATACGTAATTTAGATTTATAAAGGTATATAATCTATACAAAAACCATATGAAGTACGGAGTACATTGTAAGATACTGTGAAAAATATCAGATAATATGAATAATTTTCAAATGTGAGCATAGTTTTCTTGCTTGAGATATATGCCATTTGGGTAAGAGACTATTACATTGATAACAATCACGCTATTCCACATATTTGGGATTTATCCAGAGCGCATCAAAATAGCGACTATAAGGGCCTGTTCTCCTTAACTTATTTCTACTTATTATCTGAAAAAATAATATAAGTTCAGAAGAAATAAGAAAAATTCATGAGAAATAAGTAAAGTTCATAAAAATAAGAAAAAAATAAGTAAAGTT
>CAAKMY010080324.1:0-12059 GCA_901111285.1 Corrigiola litoralis | reverse complement strand
TCCATTCTGAGCTAGTTCATAATAAGTACTAGTTTTTTCCTGACTAGTATCTAGCCTAATCCATATTTATGATCATTTAATGTCAAGAATAAGTTCAAAAAGAGTAACATCCCTACTATAACTTTATAGCTTCAATTACTCATCAGCATTAGATAGTCATAATCTGTAAAATGTCGATATTAACCCTCTTAACAAGTTACGTGGGGTAACTCGTTAGGACTACCGATGTAATTATTGCACTAGTTGTAGAAAAGAAGGCACATCGTTTATAGTGCAAGTAGTCACTCCATCTATTTTGAGCGAAAGCTTGACAATCCCATTTGAACTTGATCAACAGACATTACATTCATTTTACATACAGGGCAAACGCACACAGATGACTTCATTGTGTGTGATGCTCGAGTCTCAGTTTGTGGATACATTGAATCTTTAAACACAACTTACATTCTTTCTAAACCAGGAGAAGAAAACTTCTAGAGCAGGTACTTTTAACATTATTCATGCATTGCCATGGATTGAATCCCTAGTCACAGCAACCCATTTTTCATCTTGATGCATGATCTTGACACCACGGGGTAATGTCATGTTCTGTACCCGAGGGTAGACTTTAACCTTCTTCTTCGATGATGAGGCATCGGGACTATCCCATACCTCATTAATTTCACTGAGACTCGATCCAGCGGGGGACTGGGCAAGATCATTAGGTGACATTTCCTGAGAAAAGGCTAAGCCTTCAACCTTTTCAGCACAAATATCTCGATCAGTTTTGGTGCTGCCTTCAGGTTTCACCAGTGCGTTCTTAGACAATAAGCCCTTCTGAGGTACCCCTGTAAAACATGAAATGTACCTATTATCATTAATGCTTCTTAAACCAGACTGAATGGGATTAAGCTTGTAGTACAAGAGATATGCGGACTTCCATCAAACAATTCAGGGGCCGTGGTCCGTAAGGTGTACACATCAACAGAAGTCAGAGCAAACATCGAGGCGTCTTCAGACATTAGCTACACCCAGGTGTACCGTAGGTACATTTTTTTCTGCCATAATTATTCTTTTGAAAGCTTTTCCATGTTCTAAAGCAATCTAAAGTCTTCTCAGTACATACCTTTCAATTATTGTCTCAGGCCGCAGACTGAAAATTTTAGAAGTGATATGTTGGGTGATCTGCCAATTTCGCATTTATGAATCAAAACCAAAGTATGCCTTTTTTTGGATGGGATTCTAGTGCTGTTGAAAGGAGGCTACAGGTGAAGCGATTGCTTATTGCCAGATGTTCCACAAGGGCAATTGCAAACACTATGAAGTTTATTACCTAATTTGAAATATCTTAGTGAACGTATCCGTGCATGGACATTCTCAGCATGAGTCTATCTTTCGCAAAGTGTAGAAGCTATATACAAACTTCAAATGAATACTTGGGATACTTTAGCATTAAGTCATCTACTGCTTTGCATTATTTTTAAGAATCTCTTCCCCTTCAGCTTGGAGGGAGGCGGTTCGTCATCCTAATTGTCATCGACTTCCTTTAATATATCATGCCCCTATTTCGGCTTTTATGGTAAGAGAATAAGAGATGGTGATAATGCCTCCTAGCACTTCCATTTCAGGAGGAACCTACATGACTCACAATAAGCCCTCCGTTGGAAGCTTCAGATACAAAAATCGGAAATCGGGCTCCTTTTTGGTGTCTTACTCTTATTTTATATTCTCCATAACACTAGCTGAACCCCCAAAATACTCGCTCCAATTTTGTACTCAACTGGGTCTCCAAAATAAAAGTTTCTTACTGTTGTTTGGACAACATTAATGGACACACTGAGCAATACCAAACCAAGCCCTTTCCCATGATGCGTGTGCCATGTTTTAGTTACAGTGAGAGTAAAGCCTATCAGCCTAAGCATATTAGCCTGCTGCTCTTTGTGACAAAACCTTTTTGAAGTGGCGAGGTAGACTGGATTCATATGGTTCCTGTTCAAGTGCATTTCTCAAGTTTCTACACTAGTCTTGGGAATAAGAGGAAGAAAATTCTCCGACATAAAGCTATCTAGTGGGAGTTGTGGTAGGAAAGTAACAAGAATATTTGGGTTAGGGTGAGAGTAGAACCTAAGCCGCTTCTTGGGGTAGACACATAGGATTGGCAAACTCTTTCTGGGTTCTTTGTGATTGAAACTGAATAATTTTGTAGCAGATATTTCCAATGAGTATGTTTAACCTGTCCATTAATCTAAGAAATCTCTAAAAAAAATTCTATTTTATGCTGCACATGCTTACCTAAGTACTGACAATAACACAAGTACACTACACTAGCTTCAACACCATGTTTGCTAAAAATAATAGACAAGTCTGGCTACTTACTAGTGTAGAAAAATACATTTACAAATTATAGAAAGACTGCCAAGAAGTCAGTTGTTGCAATTTATGTAATATGAAATGATTGCTCTCACACCTTAGACAACCCAACTTTCCACGACATTTGCTATGGGCTTATGGAGAAAGTAATTTCCTATTTCTGACCCCATAGTCCACAGGTTTACGTTGCTTCCAACGAATCTAAATTTGCAAGTAACCTCAAAACAACTAAGGATCATATTCGTCAATTTTGGTCTCAACATCAGCTTAGGCTTTTGGTTAAATTGGCTCTCTCACATGGTGTTAGAGTCTTGATTGACCAAGTGGTCTCTGAGTTTGATTCCTAGGAGCCCCCCAAATTGCTGCACAATTGAGTATTTACACGAAATAGGCCTCGCGTGAGAGGATTGATTGCAGGTGGGCGGTCCGGTTCGTTAGTTGAGCTCACTCTCTTACATGGTATGAATGACGCTAAATAGGCCTCGCGTGCGGGGATTGATTGGACCTCAAGGCTTTTGGTAGATCCGACTCTCTCACATGGTATCAGAGGCCCCTCTCCCCCCCACCCACCATCCCCCTCTTCCAATATTGCTTAGTTGAGTATTTACTCCTACCTTTAGCCACGCTCGACACTAAATAAGCCTCGCGTGAGGGGGCGTGTAAGGAACATATTCATTGATTGAATTTCAACCATCAACTTAGGCTTTTGGTTGAGTTGGTCTTAACACATGGTATCAAAGGATTACCAAGTGGTCTAGAGTTCAAATCTTATTTTCAGCCACACTCGACGCAAATAGGCTTCGCGTGAGGGGGCGTATCAGGAAAATATCCATTGATTGGGTCTCTAACTAGGCTTGTGCATTGGGTCGAGGTGCCCGACTCTAGCGGGTCGGTACATCTTTTTTGTTTAGCTGGCCGGGTTGGGTCGGATCAATTGCGGGTCATATAAAAGGTAAAAAATTATAATCTTTTCAACTTTTTAGTCTTTAAAAAGACGGGTCGGGTCAATGCAGGCCGACCGACCCACGTTCATTTGAGAAATTTTTAAAGCTCGTCCCGCCCCGTTTCGTTTTTGACCCGTCCCGACCCGTTGAACAAGTCAGGTCTCAACTATGTGCTTAGGGTTTTTATTGAATTATTTCTCTCATACACCACTTGTGTTGGAAAATAAATAATTTTCTCAATATAAAAGAGATTTCAACGTTATCATTCAAAATTTTATTTTGTAGATTAAGGGAGACGATTGACCATATCTAAAGAACAACCTCTCAAATATGATTTGGTTGTCTTTTTAAGGAGCACATGATAACTTCGTTTTGATCATTAATGAAATCACCATGACCTACGTTAAGCAGACTCCTTATTTTGCCTTGTACTCGTGTCAACATGTCATGACATGACATGAATCCTAGTAAAAAATACGGGTCCGACCCTCCATTATGAAAACGGACAAGACATAATGAATAGGAGAAATGAGGACAAGGGAATAAGGGGAAAAAACAAGTATTTGCGGATGATTTTTATGGCAATGGAATAATGAATCTACTATATACGAAATACAAACCAAGAATACAAAAATACTAATTTTAGATTGGTATGATTACTGTTATTTGTCTAACCTACAAAGAAAACATTAAAAAAATGCCGAGCCCCGCAACCCACGTCCAAATTTAGGATATTGTATTTGTGTCCATAAATTTTACAATTGGCAGATCGGACAAGAGGATCCGTGTCTATGTTCATGTCCGACATTTGATACAAGTCAAGGTAATGTCTACTCCTAAAGGAAAACCCAGTTACAATAAAATGAATAACTATGTTGGCTAGTGAGATGTATTTGCAACTCTCTTGATCTCCAGGCTTCTCCATCCGCTAACTTTCTTATAATTATCATCTACCCTCTCTGTAATTATTATTACAGACCCCGGCCTGCTTATGCAGGAGCTTCTTTATAGGCATTGAGGTAATCTAATGTTGTTGTTGTTCAATTATCATCTAGCTCAGAAGTCCAAACAAGATATTTTTTTCATATAGGTCTATTCAAAGTTTCAAGAATCCGTCACAAGTAAAAACATCTTGCTCCCTTTCACAAATTATCCCTCAATCCTGGAGTTCATCTATTATTGGCAAATCAAGGACCGGTCTCATAAGCAATAGAAGAGGAGTAAAAAGCTGTACATAAATAGAGCCTTTAAAGGTATTGGAGCCAGAGGCATGTTCGAAGCAAGGGGGCTATAATCAGTATAAGCAACTTAAAGAGAGTAGATATCTGAGGATGAAAGAAGCTTAGCTTAGTATTTAGAATAATGTTCTACAGCATGCCAACGGAAACAACTGAAGGAAGACAGTTACGAAGTACAACATAAGGGCAACAATCCAGGCTGTGCCACATCTATCTCACAGACAGATATACTCTGGTTAAAATTAGACTAAGGTGAAAAACTTTTGAAGCCAGACTTAGTCACCAATCTTATGAATTCAACTCCATAAACCAAAACATGAAAGCCAAAAGCTCAGCATTGTAGTCTCCTTTTTAAGCCAGAAAGTAGGCATCTATTATAGCTGACAGGCTCTTTGTAAACTAATGGTCAAGCTCAAGTTCCAACTGAATTATCATTCAGCTGTGCATAAGCTATCTCCGAGGGCGCTGATTGGCTATAGTAAATCCAGTCCATTGCCAAAATCCAATCCTTATACCATGAGTAGAGTGTGGTGCTTCTGCTCCATTCAAACAAATAACAGTAGTCCATATCCTTACCAGATCATTACGACATTTCTGTAGCAAACATTTCAAATAGACGAGTAGTATACTTTTCTTTTGAACACAGCAGTAAACCAAACTAATGATCATGATGATAGCCATCTGTAAATATTCTAAAAAGGATAATAAACTCCACCTTTGTTAGATCCAGTTTGTTCCACAGAAGCTTCCTTAGATCTTAAATTTCGAGACAGAATGGTTCAATGAGGCAATTCCGCCCCATCAAATGACTCAAACTTGGCAGATAAACAACAAGGTGTGTCGACATTGGATCCAAGGAATTAAGGGTTAGAGGTCAGCTTTGACTTACCTAAACAAGAAAGTACGTGAATGACAAGCAGACTTAGGCTAGGTAGAGAAAAGAAACCATTAGGGCTATCATAAATTATGTACAAAAGTGGAAAGTCTTGGCATTCCAGGATTCGACTATCAAACTGCAATGTCATTAATCAACTCACTCAAAGGTATGAGCTTCCTCCACCCCAAAAGATACTGATGCAGTTATGCTTGTGTCAAGGCATTGTCAATTTGTCATATCTTATCCTAGAAATTTAATACCATGTTGGTTGTTTGATTCCGAAAATCCCCTAAAAGATCAATATAACAACAAAAGCCAATAATGTCTAGAATTTCCTCGCGCTACACTCTCTAAAAGATAAAGATACAAGATAGAACTTTTGGCGCAATTAAACATTCAAAGATCAACATTGTGTAGGATAGCACTAAGAAAACATCGTCTCCAGAACATATCATTTCATAGGTTGCTTTCTTTTATCCTATTTCATATTGTCATCTTTGTGTAGAAACTAATTCTCTATTTACACAGATAATTAAAAAAAAAAACAATATTGACAAACAACCATAATGATCAGGGTCAAGGTTCTTACGTTCTACCAGTGCAGTATACGCAACCTTCGCAGCATACATCTCTGCCAACTTCTTAGTCTTTGCTTCTGGTCCCCTAAAAGACTCTTCCTTAATTTCCACAACCGAAACGAATTTGGGCAAATGTGAAGGACCAGATCGGGTTGTATTATATTCTGGAAGGCAAGAATAGTCTTTTTGAGCTAATTCTTGCAGAAGGTTCTTGAAGAAACCTGGATCTTCCTGAAACAGACCAAAGAAATTGCAAGCTTTTAATATATAAGAAACATTAAATGAAACTTAAATGTAATAGAAATCAGATAATCATAGCCACATAAATGGCTATAGGTTTAGAAAGAAACCTCCTCAATAAGATCAGAAGATACAGACATTAGTGCAATTTTTGCAGCAGCGTTTTCAGAATTTTTAAGGGTGCTGAAATACTCCTGACTTTCATATGTCTTTCCTTCAACCGTAACCTTAGATTTAAAACGGATGGCATGAGGAGGGCCCTCACGCTCAGTAATGTACTCAGGCAGAACAAGATTTCTCTTCTGAGTATATGTTTGCAATTGGCTCTTGTATAAATGTGACATATCTGCTAACAAAATTATAAACACAGTCAAACAAGAAGCTTGATCCAACAGGAAACAACTTTAACAAGTACTATGCTCAGGTAACGGCAAAAGTGGAAGGCAGAAGAAAATAACCAAAAGAAACCGCATAAATGCAACCATATGCATTGACAAGATTATTCAATCACTGGATTTAGGTATCTTGTGAGAGTTTATGCATTTTTGCACTCCATATCATATTCAAATAACACGTGTCAGTTTAAATAGGCTTCTTCCAGGGTTTGCAACTCACAGAGCATGTAAAGAAGTCATTCCCTTCCTGTCTCGCAGTTCACGCGAGACCAACTTGAAGGCTTGGCTGTATGGTGTATTTACTTGGTTTAGTTATTTGGACCATATGCAAAATTCTGTGTTCTTAAATATGCTTGAAAGAATTCGGCTTCCCCTGCATTAGAATGTTTTCAAGCATTCTGTTAATTGTTAAATACATGCCATATGTAGGATTTCATCATCTCTAACTATATCCTTTTGATAATGAACATTATTGGTTAGTTTGTCCTTAATTTTGTTATTTTGATCTCTTTTGAAGGTTGTAAAAGCCCATCTTGTTTAGATTCTTCAGCTAGGAAACCGATACAGAAGTGTTGTTGAGCTTGACCACAAATTTTTCAGCCTATGCTAAATGGCAACATTTAGTTTTTCTCTGGTATGCTCTATTCAATGCCGACACACATTTAATGAGATTACCCCTATAGCTAACTGAACGATACTCGATTCATAAATGAGTTCTGTGCTTGTTACTCTTGTTCAAAGAGGAAGCTTAGCTTGTTCTCTGCCCACCCCCCACCCCCGTGAGAGACCGTGGTGACAACAGAAGCAAATTTGTAATGGTGGATTATCACTTCATAGCTTACTCTATATCTTAGCTGCAATATGTATTCCAATTTAAGCGTGAAAGTTATCTATGGGCACGTTTAAGGCGGCATATAAGAGCCCCCTAAGGTGACGGCAGAAGGTTTGTTTTAGGGATCAGAAAAAAGGAGTTAGAATATATAGGGGTGTTAACAAACAAAACTTGCACATCCAAAGCTCACCAAAGGCCGAATTGCACAATCCACCATTACTATCACTTACCGTAAATATCACACAGATAATGCTCCCAATTTTTAAGGACAGCAGGCCTTAATCTGATAACAAGCTTCTTCTTGTGTTTTCCCTATGTTATTTTGCCGTCACAATCTTTCCACATATAATAATGTGATATATAACAACAGCATTAATTTGAGCTATAGGTATACATGATCTAGCTCCGTGTGCTACAGTGATCACTCAAACTTGTTGTCAAATGTTGGAAGATCTTAAATACAATGATATATCAGTATATCATTAGTTTCTAAACTTTATAGAAAATAAAAATAAAAACCGGTAAATTAAAAGGAACAACAGCTAAATAGCACACTACTACATTTAGTTTTTTAACAAGAGCAAGAGGAAGGAGTTTGTAAAACATGTTCTTTAGCAACTTTTAGTTTCTAAGGTGAAATCCGAAGCAATAATCACACAAGAACTCACACAAAGTAAAAGACAGGTAAAAACATCGCGCCTCACCTTTAAGTTTCTTCTCATCCCTGCTTGGAGAGTTCAAAGAAGTAGCTTGCACAATTTCGTTTGTAAAAGGTTGTTGGAGATTGCTAGAAGCAGTTGCAACTAGTGACGTAGAGCTCGCACTGTGCGTACCTGCATAAGATAGCGACAAGAAATTTACAGCTCATTACCAGCTCACGAAATTGCCATAGATGGCCGCTTAAGATTACTAAAAGGAAAACAAGATAAATAACTTTTTGTTGAAAGTAACTACTAATCCAATAGAAACAAAATAGCAATGGTCAAGTGTGCATATACGATCATAGTGCAAGTCTTTAGGCCTTAAAAATGGTTCTGAGCTTTGCCACTACGTTGATCTCTATCTTCGTGAATGGCTACATAAATTTCTAGGTTTGCACTCATTACTGTTACAATATCTTCTTTTTTTCCCCTCATTATTACAGTAGGTGTATAAGAATCTTGGACAAGATAAATTTTACGAGCAACAAGGTGCAAAGTTTAGAGTAAAGTCAGAGGCACAGGAAAAAGCTTGAGCTATGAGTTGCCATGCTATGAGGAAAACCGACGGCATTTACTTTACCAAAATGTTCAATAAACTGAATATATCTAGACATGTCAGCCGATTTCAGACCTCAGTCCAAAACAGATAACAAAATGTTGAAATTCCATGCAAGAGGGGTCTGGCTATCGTGGGTCTGAGGAGGATCAGACTCTATCTTACTTAGGAGTTAGGAGAGACATGGCAACATTTTATCTCATGAAAGGTTCTTGTTATTAATGAGAATAAGCTTTCATTCACAAGGAAGAGCACATAAGAACTCTAAGGCCCCCCCTACACTCAGTCCTGATTAAAGCACAAACCCCCTCTTCAAGAAGTAAAATTATTGATTTCGAATTTTCAATCAAAGTTTGAGCTTTGAGTTGCCATACTACGAGGAACTGGACGTAAATTCTTGACCTTTATCTTAGCAACTTAGTTACCTATAAGGAAAATTTGGTAATTTATAGTAGCAACAATCTCTGAGGATATGCATTGGTTTAGTAAAACAAAAGGTAAACCATTAAAAAAGCATAACCATCACAACATCTCTTGATCTGTCCAAAGCTCAAACTATTAAGTTCCCACAGTTATTCACCTCCAAAATAAGCCAACCCCACCAGAATTTCAATGGTACATATAATAGAAATCAATACATTAAATCTCTCAATTTTTTTATTTTTTTGGTGAACATTAAAACTCTCGTTTTGTAGACCAAACAAACTTACACAAATTTATACATAACCTTTCCTTAGCATCACATTTTCGACCGTCTTGAATTGGTCACTATTAGTCTTAAAGTGGGTCACTTTTATCAAAGTAGTGATACAAAATTACCACGTTAACCCAATTCGTGACCACGTCTAATATTAACTGCTTTAATAAATCGTGCATTTTCAGACATATTTACTCTTTCGTGCAACAATGCAAACTATAAGTTCCCTTCCAATCAAAAACCATATTACACTAATGTAATACTACAACCAATACAATGCAATAAAAACTCAAAATTGCCATGAAAAACCAATACAAAATCCAAAACCAAAACAAACCCATTTCACCAAAACATATACAGTAAATCATATGAACAAAAAGATTGGTAAGTTACCATTAGTGAGATAATCAAAAGCAAGTTTGGCAACCAAATTCTGGGCTTCCTTAGAAGTGCTACAGAAGTCAGGGAGGAAGTAAGTGGTCCCATCCACAACCACTGTGGCCTTGAACTGAGGGCAATGATCCAGCCCTTCTTTTGTGATTGCATATTCTGGTAATTTCCATGCTTTTTTCTGGCAATATTCTTGCAATCTAGACTTGTACATTTTTTGTAATATGGTTGTTGTACTAACTTTTGCATGAATTTGGGAGTTTTATGGAGTGAGCATGTGTGTCTTATACTCTTATGTGTCACACATGTGAGCCAGGTGAATTTTTGTTGCTCTTAAATGAGGTTTGATGGTTCCATTGCTCCTACTTTAATTTACCAATTGGGTGAGTGGAAGTATCATAAAGAATAGAAGATAATATGGGAATAAAAATAATATGTTTAAATTATAATGAGAATATTCAAAGTGTTCTGGCAAAAAGTGATTATTTTTCTAATGAATTTCTAATTCGGATTTTAATTCAAAATTATACCGCTCTTTTTTAAAAAAGATTGTTTTAAATATATGGGTCACGAACTCTATATAGTAATTTAGTTTATTTACACAACAACCATGGAATAAGTACTCTCGCTCTTAAATAGGTAACTTTAAGTGACAATTTATAGCAATGGTCTAAATTTGGGCGCATAGATAAAGGGTCAGACTTACAAAAACAGAACAAAAAAATAAGCTCTCCAATCATGCCCCTTTAGCCCTCCAAGATCTTGAGGTGTTAAGAATTGCACTCAAAATGAAACATGGATGTGTTATAGGCGGCTTGAATCTTATCACTATTTTTTAAGGCTCAGGTATTTCATTCAATCAGATTTGAATTTATAAAAGTTCGGTTGGCGGGGTGTTTTTCGATTATACCTAGACATGTCAATATCTGGCATGATCCGAAAATCAAAACCCACATGATAAGCAGAATATAAAAAAAAATCTAGTTTAAGAACTTCACAAAGCAATGGGTTTGGATTTGGGTCATATCATTTCAAACTATGATGAAGACAAAAACATGCTAAACTTAAATTTCACCATACCCCCTCTCATTTACAATTAGAAATTTACAATACCCATAAAATACCCCTAAGCAACTCTCTCTCTCTCTCTCTCTCTCTCTCTCTCTCTCTCTCTCTCTCTTATTTAGAGGATTTGTTTCTTTTTCTCTCCTCTCCATCTCTCCAAACTTAGTAGCCCCAAATTTAATTTATTTAATTTATTTAATTTCTCCTTGGAAAATTGATTATCCAACTTTCAGAGGATCTTTAGCTATTAATCCAAAATTTTCATTTACATAATAATAGTCCAACTTTTCGCACTTTGTCGTAAAATTGGTCTCATTTTAGTCGGCAATGACAACTCCGGGCAATTAAGGTTAAAATGAGTATTTATAAATGGTGGTTTAGTCAAAAAGGGAAACTAACTAACGTTTTGAGTACTAATAAACCAATAATTACTCATTTTATTCTTAGTTGTCCGAAATTGTTATTGCTTATTGCCGATTAAAATGGGACCAATTTTGTGACAAAGTGACAAGGCTAGGCTAAGGCGGTGTAAGTATTGTTAACTAGACCCTCTCGAAGCTAGCAAAAGAAGGCAAATGAATAAGAATTTGTTTCTAAAAGTCAATTCATTTTCATGTAGGACAGTTGCACCAACTTGATTTAGACTTACTTAACTTGCTGATTCGCCCAACCTACCAATGGAGAAAGTGCCTCGTCCCACGCCTATTATGGAACGTGAAGACGATGGATATAGTACTTGTAATAAGTGTAACTCTAGCCAAGAAGGTGGTATGTACCATTCTATTCAGGTTGATGTGTAGCAGTTTTGCGAGAAAGTTTCATATATCTTTTAAGTTCTAACTTGTGGTGATTACCCCCCTCCCCTCCCGACTAAACAAAGCCTTTTCACGGTTATCTTACTAGTATCATCCAACAATCTCGTGAGTATAGTTGATAATCGGGTGGATCAGGTCACTTTCGAGTCGTGTCATAACAAGGTCATTTATTCTTTCGGAGCAGTTTCGTGTATAGTCAGTTTTGCGTCAAAAATTGGAACAACTTTTCAGTCAAGTTAATCTCTACTATAATATCAGATTAGCAAAATTTTAGAGATACTATAATATCAGTTAACAAAATTTAATCCAACATTATGTATTACTCCCTCCATTCCAACCAATTCTTTACATTTGACTTTTGACACTATTTGAGATTATACTT
>CAAKMY010080302.1:0-11780 GCA_901111285.1 Corrigiola litoralis | reverse complement strand
CGTCCGTCCTACAGCCGCCCGAAAAGGAACTGCAGCACAGGTCGGTGGGAAGAAGGGTTCCTTTTTCTCTTTATGTGGGGCTAAGAAGATTAGCAAAAAACGTAGTAGAAAGAAGGAATATTTTATATTTTAGTCATAATTTCATCTCTATGCTCCATCATAGAAAAAATATTACATAACCATAAAAACTATGGTAGAAAGGAAGCACATTAACATATTCTATAGAAAAGTATAGCAAGCCTTTCTTGGTATGAAATCATTAATGAGCAATAGATCTTCTTTATTTGATTATGAATTTTTGACCATGTCTTTGTTTATTATAAATGGACAAATTTTCCTACCCAATCAAATATAAGGCACAAAAAATTTCCATTAAAAAATATAAATTTTTGGAATTTAGTACATTGTTGTCCAATAGTTGGAAATTTGGATGAAAGGTTATTGTCATACATGTTTAAAGCTAAGGTTAACATTGCCCAAATGATCATAGAATAGACTTTCAGTGTAAAATTATGCTTAAAATATTACTTGATAAAATTATCATATAAACATATTGTGAATTGCTTGAGAGTTTTCGAGTTGATGGCCTTTATTGACTCGATTTATTAAGGTCGTACCAAGCTCATTTGATTTGAGCTTTGACCAACGCTCGAGTTGCTCAGTAGCCGAACCTACTTAGGTTTGAACCCATATATGCAAGTTCGGCTTATGTGGTGAAGTTTACTAAATTACCTCTCGTTACAAAAATAATTAAAAGATAAAGAAAGAAAATCCTAACCCTAACATACATACTATAGCGCCACCGCCACCCTAAATCAGTCCCCGTCGCCGCCGCCACCTTAGATTTGTTAGCGTTGTCACCTTCTAATGTATGCTCCACCCGCCCTCACCTCGTGGCTATCACCGCCGCAAATAGAGAAACCGTAAAACTTGTTTGGCCTACATGCTTATAATCGTCGAACGCAAATCCAGCCAACGTTTGGCCGGGATTGTTATGCCTGCAGCGAAATCGGAACTTTGTTCACCATCAAGCCGCCTAGGATAGAGAAGAGAAATGTTGGAGAAATCAGAGCTACAACGTTGGTGGTTTGGTGGCATATATTGGTGATGATGACTGCACGCTGGCGAAGGTAGAGGCGTCAGAGTCTAAGGTAGAAGAGAGGAAGAGAGGAGAAAGAGAGGTGAGAGTGTTGATTTGGATATAACTAAAGGTAGGGGCATGATCTAGTGTTCTTATTTTGACCTTCACAAAAATTTGGAATTCTTTAGTTCAAATTCAAATCCAAAAGTCATGATTTGCAAACACTTAATTTGGCTCAAATTCGAATGTGAAATCCAAATCCTAATTCCCAAATAAAGCATAAGATGGATTAGGCACCACTTAAGTTGTAACATTGTACAACAGATGTTTCGGCCAACACTATTTGACCGCGGAATCAAAACCATCCTCCAGAAGCATGTGCTCTCACTTCAATTTTTTGTACCTTTTATCATTTTCTTATACCTTTTCAAAAATGGTACGAGAAAAAACACTAAAAGGGTACAGGTCTAGGTTGGGACACATGCTCCCAGTAACAACAAATAAATTGCCATTTGACCGAGTTAGCAGTATCCAAAAATGTACTACCCTACTAAAAATGTGGCCGCTCTTGTTGGCTTGTGACATGATTAATTGGTTGTGAATTGTGTTTACTATAGACATAATAATGTTAGGGACAAAAGATTATCATGGTTGATAGTGCATAGAATTAAAATAACAAGAGCCAACAACCAGGGGGCCGTAGATTGAGAACTGCAGCTCCTAAATATCATGCCAAAGTAGTCCGCATCACTACCGGACCCAGAACTAGCTCTGCTGCTACTCGTGCTAGACCCACTCCCATATGCCACGTTTACGCTTTCCCTGTGTACAGAGGAGATCATTCAGTTCATGATAGAGTTACAGATCCGAAATTCAGTATTCTTATTACCTTTGTAAACATTTAATGAACAAGTATACATTTGAACTTAACATAAATTACTCATTAACCGACAAATAAGGATTAGACAATCCCAAATGAGAAAAGAAAAAAAATTAACCGGACTACTGCATTATTTCTGAAGTAGGAAAGAGCTGAGAGGGGACAAATGTCGGAGTGAGAGGGGGCAAATGTTCCAAGGGCCCCTAGGAGCCGATCGTGTAATAAGCTGCTCAATGAAACTATATACGGTCGGTGGTCCGTGGTATACTGAAATTAACTACGATTATCTGCGAACATGTATCTTGGCTGTAAGTTAAAAGGACAAAACTTGAGACATTACGCGTTAAGATGCATGGGCCGGGGCTAAAAGTCATTAAGAAACCTTACTGGAGACAGCAAATAGAATACTGGAAGCAGAAGCCCTTTTATGCATCATTGGTGGGTAATGATGGAGCTGGTTGGCAAAATCTAGCTTGGTTAAAATATTGTGGCCCTTTTTATATCAATAACGCAATACTCAAATGATCTAACAACAAGAACAATCCATTACTAATGCTGTTATAAGCAAGGTTTGGAAAGGTTTGTATGTAAAGCCTTACTTTTAACTAATCTCTAAGGATGAGCATAGTCTACAATGATGTACCACTAAAACATTTTTTATAAAATATTTTAATCAGTATATTATCCTAAAAATTCACATAAGGAAAATAGATAGCAAGGATTATATTTACCCATTAGATAATTGACATATTGCATGTGCACGTCATTTTATAGACCACAATATGTTATTTAGATCCAATATGCTAAAATTACCCCCAAAATGTTGTTTTTCAGACACCCATTGGCTTAGGAGGCAGAAAAAACTTCACCAGATTTAAGCCAGCTTTATACAGAAAGCAAACACACAAGTACAAACAAGGTTTGAAATGCTACCCCAAAATCACAAGTAGCAGGCATCAATGAGAAGCAAAAGGAGTGGCAGTAATAAACTAATACTCAGAGACTGAAGAAAAAAAAATCATGAAAATTAGCCAGACATGGACAACTAACAAAAGTTAAAAGCCAGTGGAAAATGGGTCCAGACCCCAAAGTTGGGTTCATCTCCAGATGAACACTGTTTCCAAATGTGTTATTATCCTATTTCCATGATGTGTATTCCCTACACATGAATTCACTACATTTTTCATTTAAATAAACAAAATTATTCCGGTAAGTAGATTGTCTTTTAAAGATTAAAACTTTTCTCAAAAGCAGTAACAATTAGAAGAGTACTACTCCGTATTTTTTAACTCTTGAAGGTAATTGCGCTGCCATATTCCAAAATGGCCACAATGACATCATATCAGGAAAATTAGACGAGAGAGCTAGTTGAACCAGCATTAGATTGAGTGTATGTACCTGGGGTCCCCAAAGACACCAGCGTTTATGGTGATCTGGTCAATAAGCTGTGCAGACTTCGGTTCCGTGCTGACGGCTTTGGAATACTGCGCACTAAGGCCTTCCCCTGAAGGTACAAAGAATGCTCCATTCACCATTATGTCCCCTTCAGTCCTCCAGTTCCAGTTTGCCCAGTCTTTATCATCTGATTCGACACGCTTTGTGACCTGTTGACATATTTTCCAACATTCAATTAAACATATGTTATAATTTTTTACATTTTACCAGTTATCAAAATGCATCACAGGTTCACCTAAAACTCACAATTTAGTAGGTGTGTTGGTAAAACAAGCTGTGAAAAGGGTCTGGTAACTCTGGTTTGATATTTGCAATGCAATTAGTATAAGCTAATTGACCTAATATAACAGTGTTAAGAAAAGGAGTATCCTAATGTAGCTTAGGATCCTATGCAATACAACAGTACATATTCACTAATCTTTTCTTTAAAAACCTGCATTTTCAATCTTCCTTTTTGTATCATTTATCAAGCAGTTATGGAAAGCTTATACTACTACATTTAAAAGGGACAATTAGAGAAAAGAAATCCATAGCATATGAAATACTCCATATTTCCACTCACAAATTCCAAGTTGCCATCATGGTGTGTAACTGTGTATCCACTAAGATATTTCTACTCAGACAGTGAGACTCAGTGGCTCAGTGTACAGATATTTTAAAGATCTGAGAAAAAGGCTGACAAAAGATTCTCAATATGCTGTCAAGCACCTTCTGACAGGCCCACCAATACTGGATAGAGTGTGACTTTCTAGCTGAAAACTGACAGGGTATTAGAATTTTCGTTTTTTCTTCTTTGATTACTTATTATTTTTTATTTTTACTGGGACAAAATAATCACTCCGCAAAGCTCAAATTAGTTTAAGGAGTTGCGCAGTCCCATGAAAGTCCAAGTCTTCGCCGCTCCCGAAACTATTTGCCAAACCAAGAGAAACACAACAAAAAGCAAAGAAGTAGAGCAGATCCCTTTTTTTTTTTAGTAATGACTAATGAGACATCATCCTATGGGTGAAGCAAAATTTCGGTGCAAATGATTGTCCACATTATTAGAAGGAAACTCATTCGGAGGTGTAGCCGGATATATGCCTATTATAGAGCGTGTGAATAGTCCTCCACTAGACTATGATGTTAGTCTTACGGGTCTCTTATTTGTTTACACCGTAAAAGACATGGATAAAATTCATGATTCGGTCCCGTCTCATATAGAGAAGGTTATAACTTTCAGATATTTTGATGCGAGTGAAAAAGCAAATGGCACAAATTCATTGGGACGGAGGGAATTTGTTCGACAAAAATATATATGATTGACAGTCTTACCTCCTTTGCATTTTGGTTTGTTGGGGCGATGTACCGGTTACCTTGGCTATTGATAGTTGGGTTAGCGCTACCTCCAATGACATACATCTGCCAGTTCCTAAAATCGTTGTTGACTATGTGGATATATCCTCTGCGGCACCTGGGCATCCTCTGCACTAAACCCTCTCCAAAGATATTGAATGCCAATGTAACCTATCATCACCACCACAGAAGAGCAAAGCAAATATTCATATTTCGAACTACCAATTCACAACAGGTTCGAGCTACCGATTCACAACAGATTCGATTTTTGTAACAAATATTTACAACAGGTTTGATTTTTGTAACAAATATTCACAACAGGTTCGACTTTTGTAACAAAGAAAGTTGAAATGATGTAATACAAACAAATTTGACCAAGGAGATTATCAGCATAAATTAGTTCGCTATCTGATACAACCATCATAACTCAATAAAAACCATTTTCGACTGACACCGTAGATCAGACAATTTCTCTAATCGATTCTAAGAAGTGAACTGTAGGAGGTCGTGCCATTAATCAGGAACTCCAAACCATACACAATAGCAATGTACTTTTAACAATGTTTACAGGAAATCAGAACATGAAAAACACTTAAGAAAGAAATCGACCAATCATTGTAAGAGAAAAAGGAAAATGGAAAGTGCAAAGACAAACAATTTTCCAAGCACTAGAGAAAGTTTAAAGTTTAAACTAGATCAGAGTGACAAACCGTAGTCAAGCAAGCAAACGACTCATATTTCAGCAAGAGGCTGCCTGTATCCTTATGAGATACACCAGCTAACATTTAACAATTGTGATTACCATAAACTTGAAACAAAGATAATAAGCTTATCTGATATTATATGATTTATATCACTTAACTCAGAACTGGCTTATCTCAATTTTAAATTAAACCAGAGGGCTAGGAACAAGCTCAAGCAAAAAAAGTAAAATCAGGGATAGCCAGTGATGCTAAGGGGATGCTACTTACAATCAGGAACAAACAACTTTAGTAGTTGAGCGAGCTCAAGAAATAATGAAATAAGACATACATCAGAGCACTTATCCATGAATGGTTGCTTACAGAGCCATGCTTTTGGCTGCCAGTTTCCAAAGTAAGAGGGAAAGATGATCAATACACAAGCATCTATATATTTTCTCACTATGGAAACAGATGTAAAGGGGATACGACTACCTAAAATGTCGTACATGTAACTAGATCCAGAAAGATTTCAGTTGGAAGTTGGAATTAAGACCTAATAGGTTCAGAAGAGGCTAAGAAGATTCACTCAGACTGGACACGTCATCTTGAGGGCGCCAATCAATATATGTACTTCAATAAATGTAAGAAGCACCAGGTGATGCTTTATAAAAACTTGAAACGAGTACACTGGCACACTTTCAGTTCACCAGAGCAGTTCACTAGGGCTTCTACTTGACAAAGAAACTAGAATGCAGCAAAATCTCTAGATATAGACAATAATTGCATTCTTTTATTGCTTTCAGTCAGTTCTTTGTATGATGCTTATGAATTGGGAGACACAAGGTGAGCCAAAAAGAAAATTTGGTGACATTGTTATACTCAAAAGAATTCATTTCCTATCGCAGACCTCTTACATAATGGTTGACACAACTATTCATTAGCCACCAACCCAAGTTCAGCCAGCTAAGACATTGCAAGCCTCTCAAAAAAATTCCCATAGAAACCAGTTACCAGCCATTAAACCCTAGAAGTATTTCTTTGGCATAAGGCTTCTAGAGCCAAGTTGTTGCAGAAATCCATAAGGCTAATTTCATGATCAGCAATGAAGCTAGAGGCAAGTATGCATGATGGAAGAAAACAAGCAACGAACAAGCAGTCATTGAGGCAATCCAAGGGATAACTTAGCTAATGAAAAATTTAAGAACAAAGTTTTGAGTAAAATGTGTCCGCTCCATGACTTTACTGGCATTAATGCTGGTAAATAACACAAACATTTCTTTGATTATACAAAAAAATGAAACTAATCACTGCAAGTAATCTGCAACATAGACACCAGTTTAACTTGATAATGAAATCTCAGAAAAGTAAACTAACATTTACTAGGGAGTACAGTATCTCTTAAATAACCAACAGTGTGCACCTAAAAAATTTACCAATTGCCAATATGGAATTAAGACCACTGTCACTATTACGAGCAATCCTTTGGTCTACTGAAAGAAGACATGCATCAGAGTTTTAAACCAACTACCAAAGGGTCCACAAGGCATAGCATATACAGATAACAGAACCACATCTCCAGTACAAAATGCAGTCGAAATGTTTCCTGTACTTAAAATAATCGCCACTTCATCAAATACCAAATTCAAACTACCATACAAGTCAAGATAATTTGAAGCTTATGAAAAGAGCAATGACAGTGTGAAGCATATATTTAACACTGAAAAGCTATAATACAACAAAATTCACAACTTTTTAGAAAAGACTCTACTTTTATGATAAAAGCAGACTCCAAGCTAAATTAACACAAACAAGTCAAATCAGAGATATATATCTCTTTGTTGGCCAGCACGGCTCCATCTCCTTTTACGATAAAAAAAGACGGTCTCTCCCAAGACATTCCGAACAGAAATAAATGATGGTGCATACCTGCATGCCCTCGTCTAGGATGTACCCATCGCTGTGCCCCAACAGCATGACATCATTATGATGCGAAAAATGAGAGTTGGAAATGGTAATACTGGTGGACCCCATGGTGGCATCGATCAAACCATCAGTACAGTAAGATAAAGTGCAGTGATCAACCCAAATATTACTAGCCCCAAAGATGGTTATACCATCACCGTCCGATTTCGTCCTCATCCCCACGTGCGTCGGGCTGGACCGCACATTGGCATTGCCAGCAGGATAACAATGCTGGATATGAAGGTTGTGGATGATCACATTGGACACATACTGCAGTGTTATACACCCTCCACCAGTAATAACCACATTGGCGCCGCGGCCATCGAGAGTCTTGTAGCTGTTAACAATGAGCTCGTATCTAAGCTTGATAGTCATGTCCCCAGAGAACACAATCCACAGAGGCTCCTCCTGGATCACACCGTACCGGAGCGTGCCCGGTTTCGGGCTCACTGGGTCCGAGTCGGATGAGTCTGTGACTACGTAGATCTGACCCCCCTTACCTCCCAATGCCGCGCTCCCGAACCCCACTGCGCAGTCCGCTAGCCGCTGGCGGTTCGATGCCCAATGCGGGTCGCACCGCCAGCAGTCGTCTATTGGGTTGCCTGTCAAGCAGTTCGAAGCCGAGGATGTTTGCTCAGATGTTGCCAGCATTTGTCTTCTGGACACAGATGCATTCACCATCCTGTAACAAAATGTAGTACTCCGTAAATGGAAGCTTTTAATGCAAAACATGAGTTCATAATAATATTGCATACTTATTTTTCTTATACGACTTATTTATATATGTGTATAAATATAGTGCCACATTAAGTTGACATAAGTTCAGCAGGTGATAGCAGTGTTAAAGTAATGTTGAAGCATTGAGTTGATAAGTCACTATTTTCCATGTAGTAAAAAGACATATAGATGGAAGTAAGTTGTTGGTAGTTAAAAAGGGTTTTGCAAAAGGGTTTATTTTACCTATGAACATCTTGGACAACAAGTTCAGGGTGAGGGTGCTGATGTGGAAGTACGAGGTTGAGAGTGGCACTGGCCAGAGGAGTAAAGACAGACAACATCAAGAAGAAGAAGAACAAAATGGCAGCCATTTGCTTTAGCATTGAGTTTGAGCTTGCTAAATTTGGGGAGGTGTGATCTGTTTTAGTGAACTAACTCTAGTAGAAATGACTAGAAATGTAAAGAGCTTAGTTCAGCATTGGAATAGTTACATTGTTGGTAGTAATTTGTGAAAAGAATGGCAAGATCTACTACAAATGGGAAAATAGTAAAGTAGGATAAGGAAGGTGTAAATGGGACACCATGAGAGAATACAAGGAGAGGGAGAGAGGGTGCGGGAGCAGAGAAAACCGAGAACCTCTCCTTGTTAGCTCTGCCTCTCAGCCTCCTCGACTTACCCGACCCCCCCTCGAGATTTTAACCTTTTTCTCTCTCTCTCTCTCATGCTAGAGGAGCAATTTGTTGTCTTATAATCGTTACGTTTTTTTTTTTCTTTTTGCCAAATGTTACATTTCTATATTATAGACACTTTTTTTGTGTCTATAATATAAATAATAGTAAATTTAGTTAAACAGTAAATTCTTGTAATTAAGTTAGGTAAGGAATTAGGCTTGGGAATGATATTAGGGGGTTGGGAATCTTGGGATATTAGCAAAGAAAAAAGATTCTCATATTTAAATATGGATGTAACATCCTTTTTTTTAGATATTCTAAATTTGTTACATCTCTTTGATGGCAAGTATCTAACAAATCTTTCTTTTTTATTTGTTAATCATTTATTTTTCTTAAATACAAATAAATTCCTTATATATTATAATATTTGTTGTTCTTATTTATAATTTATCTTCATTGAATCAAATTTTTTTAGCTTATTAAAACAATCTGAATTAGTTAAATTCACCAAAAGTAACCCAAATAAATTGATTTATATGGAAGACGAAATTCATACAAATATTTTAATAATATTTTGGTAATATGGAAGACGAGGTAGAATCTATTAGCTATTTTTTAGTTTCTAAAAGACTTGTATAATATTTTTTTTTTTACTAGTGGAATAATATAATTGTTAACCTTTTTTCGAAAAAAATCATTTAGAATCAAGACACTTATTCACTTATGTTCATGGTCATTTCTGGCCAAGGGGCCTTATGGCCCAAAGTGAGTCCACTGATGTCTCAACGGCCCAAAGCCCTTAGCAGTCTCAAGTCAAGATGTCATGGTCAGGAAGCCAAGCCTGACCAAGACACTAAAAGGGACCTCTGGCTACCAGAAGGTCGGTGGGGGCGTTATGACCGTTATTAGAATCTTACCTTCCACCTAGGGGAGGTAAGGACTGGGGAAGGTATTTGTCGGCTAATCAGGGGTATCTTATCCACATGTGGGTCCCTTGCTCGTCCTATATATACCCTGAGACCTCATTAGGTCAAAGGTACGCCTCCAAACCCTACTTCACATACATCTCTCTTACTATTGCTTAGGTCATCGAAGTGATATCACTTGTCACTTCCATTATCTGACTTAGGCATCGGAGGGGGTTTCTCGGGCCGCCACCCCGAGGTAGGTTAGTTGGTTGTTTCAGGTAACCCGAAGGTGCAAGACGTGGGTCAAAGCATTGTTCCCATTTCTGCGGAATAACTTATAACTGACCTTGTAAATACACATTGGATTTATTTAATTCATTGTTTAACAATAAACCCACTTATCCACTGCTTATAATCTAATCATTCCCTCCTTTTCTAGATCATTCCTAATATATCTAGTAACCCAATCGCCCCCCAACTTTGTAACGTCCATCCCATCATTTACTAGTCCTACTCAAAATTTACCGATCACAATTTACTCCTACCTCTCCTCTCCAAACTCTCACATGCTCCTACCTCTCAAAAACTTTTACAATTAAACATTAAACTATCAGTTGTTTGTTGATTGAGTCTATTGGTTCAGTCTTCATGGCCCCCCTTGCTCAATTCTTTGATGCACTTTTCGGTGGAACATTCACTCTGAAAAATGCCAATTTTCACCATCATCACCTAGAATAGGTCTTGCTACTGCAGCCATAAACATAATCTTCGTAATTCATCTTTGTGACTTTGCATGTCCTATGTGGCTCTAACTAGGAAGAAGGTAGAATGGTTGTTTTGCCGAAGTCATTATAAACCACTTCTCATCTATCATAACAACTTCTGCCATCTCAATTAAAGTTGGGCTCGAATATATGGTTGAGTACTTTATTTTTGACAAAATCTAGCTCATCCTATCATGCATGTATTTTTTACTTAAATTCGGTTTCATTGCACTTGAATGTTTCCTTATCTTTCCCTTTTTCACAAGTCCAGATGTTGTGTTATATGATACCTCTAGTGCTATAGCAAGATCTCGAACATTAGTCCTAAAATGAAGTGGGATTGGACGTACCATTTCCATGTCTATTGCAATTCTTTCGTATGAACCTCTATACTTTCTGTCCATGTTTGGTGTTGTTTCTGATTTGATGGCTTCATGCACCGTCTTGCAAATTTTTTCTATGGTGTACCTTGACACTCTAAAACCTTATGCAATTTTCTTTATTGTTCCAAGTTTGGGCTTCCCATTGTCATAACTAAGAGTAAGAAGGTGAGAGACATGTCTTTTCTAGTATATTTACCAGTCTCTTTGATTTGATTCTTGGTACATGGTCACATTAGATACAATTGTTGAAGACCTGACAACACTCTGGGTTGCAGGTGGAGCAGTCTAGGTTGCAGCACATTTTAGGTTGCATGAGCAACATTTTGGGTTGTTGTTGTTGTTGAAAAAATGACAGTATTTTGGGATACATTAAATGATGCTGCTGCTGCATCAACATCCAGCCATCCATCGTAGAGTAAGTCCCATTAGCATTCATATGTGTTTGTAACAATTCCTAAGAAAATATTCCCACTTTGGGTTTTTTTTAGGTAGAGAACATTCAAGTCTGTAATTCTTTGAATAGATGTGAGAAATGTCTTTTGTTGAACTTAGAGGAAAAATTGAAATATGGCTAGAAGTTGGTGCCAAAATTTTGAAGTGGGGACCAACAATTAAAAGTTGGCGCAACTGGTAATTGTTGTTCAGAATTTTCACCCTCTTGTTAAACATTTCAATTGACACTATTCTTGCCCACGTAAAAAAGGAACTTTCATAAAGTAACTAGTTTACAACCCCATGCAAAGCATGGGATGATTATTTTAAAATTTCACTCACTACGGCCTTTTTTTTATAATTATGTTTTGAAGTTTTTGTATTAAACTTATTGTCCTAATATCGTTAATTATAAGAAAAATTGCAAGTCATATATTTAAACCTAAATAGATGTTAAAATGGGATACAAGTTAAGTTAAAATGGGTCAAAGAATGGAGAACAAACAAT